>AP025044.1:3498987-3598540 GCA_036186865.1 Eustoma russellianum
ATCTTTTTTTTTTTTTTTTTTTACTTGCAGATTTTCAAAGAAAATATGGAGTTATGTGCTAAAGCCACTTCTATGTGAGCAAAAGCCCAAAACATGGCACGTAGTAATCAACCGGGTAAAAGAAAGTAATATGAAGACTAGATTCCAGAAGGAGCTCGGTAAGCTAGCATTGGCAGCAACAACATATGGTATTTGGTAGGAGCGGAACCAAAAGATCTACTCAGAAAAAAAGCAAAACTGCTCATATCAGAGAAAGAGATACTCCAGAAAACATGGGAGCATTTGTGTCTACCTGGAGGAAAGTAGCTAGGAATAGGGTAAATTGGGAAATTGCATTGACCTGTAATCTAAGAAAATTTCTGGACAGATTTGAGAAGGATACGTTGCTGATCAAGATGTTCTTTGATTAAGGTAGAACTGCATAAGTTAAGTTTCATATATATCATCAAGGGTTACAAGACAGATAGCCATTAGAGTTGGCACTTTGCAAGATTCCCTTGCGCAAAATACAAAGTGAAAGGTAGCATACTCCTAGCTACTAAGCAGAAGCGGCAAGCAAACTCTGTTGCCAGACATTGGGATGTCTCAAAATGAAAGTCTAAGTAGGAGGCCAATATAATAACTAGCATTTGGGGCCTCCCAATCAAAAAGCTAGACCAAACAGAGGCAGAAGTGCCAGCTGAACTATTTAGAATCAAAAGAAGCCATTCATAGGCTTCAGTGAGCAAAAATCCTCATAGGCAACCTCAGGTTGACAGCAAGTTCTCAGATAGTCTTCTTCTTCCTAACATCATTTCATGAAGTTACAAAAAATCTGATCTTCTCTGGGCATGATTGTTCATCTGCAGGATTGGGATCACACTATCCTAGGGTTCCACCTTTCAAAGTATTGGTGCTCGCCTACAATATGAAGATAATATGGATCGGGTTCCTTGGTCTTACCATCTTGATCCACATGGTTGGATTTTCACTTGGAATTAGGAAACCTTGAAATTAATCTAGGAAATCCCGGTGGGGACGATACTGTTAACTTCAATTTTTCCTAATTCCAACTGTAGTTACTCTATGCATTAAACTAATACGAGCCATATTTGCTCATTTGCCTAGTATAGAACTGTCGTGAGCCGCCTATTTTGTGGTTGTCTTAGACAACTTTTGTACAGGTTGACAATTGATATTGGTATTTTATGTAGCATTCGATCAACACAATGGTTGACGCAATTTCTACTATGGGTCATCCGGAAACAACCTACGTGTATTTTCAATACACGAGTAATGTTGCATACGTCCGACCTCCTTTTACCCCGCATAGGCAAGAGCTTCTAAGGCAATAGAAAAATGATGTTGTTGTTGTTGATAACATACCCCATATAATGGGGAAAGGCTTTATTGTTGTAGTGTTGTTGTACTTGTAAAGCATATACTTACAATTTTGGAAAAGCCATGATCCTTACACTAAATGTTGAATATACACTAGCAGGTACGAAAAATAACCACGTGGGTCCATCCTTTAAGATAAACCAGAGATCTAAAAGAGTATAAAAGTAAATGTCCAACACGTTGGCAGGGTAGTAAATACAAGTTATAGTCGTTATGCTCGCAGAAGACCTAGCACGTGGAAATACCACAATAGGCTCTATGACACTTTTCCCACTTTTCTTCTTCAGACCCAATTCCTAAAATTGTCCAAATTGAAGGAAAACCAGAACAAAGCCAATATGCAACCACGAAAAAATTTAGGCATGTAGTTAATGAGCATTCAATAAGTTGTACCAAACAGAATTTTCACACGTTGACAAGGAAAGTTCTGCATAAGAAAAAAAAATAGCAGAGCACACATGCTATACAAAGAGCATCCCATTGTGTAGTCAAATGCCTGACTTCAATGCCAACCAAGCACAATTAGGGAATGTTCTACAGTACTAAATTACGTTTACTTAGGGAAGTTAAATCGAGTAAGAGTCGCAAAGGAGCATAACAAAAAAAGGGAACGTTTAAAAGAGAAAAACCTTGGAAGTTGTTAATTAGACGAGACACTAATGCAAATAAATTTCCACAAGACAATTTCCCTTAGCAAAAGCCTAGGTGAAACAAACAGGGTCTAAAGGAAAGGACAAAATAACCTATCAAACAGCCTTACAGTCTACTCAATTTTCGTGGTAAAATAACAAACAGGACAGGAAAAAGAGTCAAAGACCGGACCAAGTACACAACTCTAGTTTGTAATTCCATCCAGCAGAATAACACTAACTTGATTTAAATATAAAATTCCATCCAGCAGAATAACACTAGTATTTTCCTTACACAGTTATGAATTTTTCAGAATGACAATAAGAGCTGAAGCTTAAAACAAGATACTGGTGATTTCAATACTCTGAAACCTTCTTTTCCTTCATGCAACAAAGGAGACCAAAAATGGTACAGAAGAGAAGGCATAACAGCATCAACTAGGAGAAAAAAAAAACCCTAGCTTCTATAGCAACCAATTTCTAAATTAACTTCTCTGTACTCGCTTCAAAACAACATGAACTGCACGAAATTCAAACAAAAGCAACAAACTTGCTAAACCCTTCACAAAAAGTAACCTAAAAAGCCCACAACAATTCTAATTTTACAAAAAGAAAGTAGACCTAACAACATGTAAACTCCAAACCCAAAAGAACAAAAATTTACAATAAATTCAAGGAACCCAAAACTTCAAATGACCTCAAGAAGCAAAATTTTGAGCAAAAACATAATATTAACCCTCAATTAGTTTCTAAAGTTCAAAGCTTTAAAAACACCCAGCTGAGCAGAGGAATTATAAGGGCAAAAATATAAGACTTAAAGAAAGTAAAAGAAAAAGGGAGGGAGGGGGGGGGGGAGTGTGACCTTCTTCTTCCAGCCAGAAGGAGCAGGGAGTTCCACAGACACTTCCATCATCTCCTCCACCAAGCTCGCCATTTTTTCTTCTAGCTCTCAGATTTTTCTTAATCTCTGGGTACTTTTTTGGTTTAAAAAATGTGTATAATACTATAAAGGACGCACGAGGTTAAAGGGGACCAAGTATCTTTTAACTTGAAAACTACAAATACGTATAACGTAGATAAATACTGCAGGAATATACTGCTACTGCTACCTCTAGAAGGCCCTATTTGAAACTAAATACCATTCTCTAATCCTTGGCCCTGCTGTTCCAAAAACATCCGAAAAGATGCAAATTAACAACTCATCGATCTATAAGATTGGATAAAGCCTTACGCAGTGAACTATGTCTTTCGTAAATTAGACATTCGGTCTAACTGCAATGTCTATGCTGTGTAGTGAAGCTAGAAGGCCGCATTTTAGTTTTACTGCAAGACGTCTTAATCTGAGTTGGATTTCTTAAATAAGTAAATTAACTGTTGCAGTAGTTTCAAAAACAAAACAAAACAAAACAGCTGCTGTAGTACTGTCACTTTCAAGCAGCGGATATACTATCTTTTTTCTTTATCCAAGTTGCGTTGCGCTCGAAAAAAAAGAACACATCGAAATTAAAAAAAGAACAATCGGATGACAAATGATAATTTCACCGATAAGTATGTTTATTAAGTGAATTAACAAATGATAATTCACCAATAAGTATGTTTATTAAGTGAATTAAATGAAAGTACAGATGCTACTTAAACCTTTGTGGAAAAGTATGGATATCATGTACAATTAACTATATATATATATATGTATGTATAAAAAAGACACATTCAAACCAAAGTTTTGTAGTTTCTGTGGTATCTCCGAATAAAGATGTAAAAGTAATTAATGTTAGATGTTAAGATTAAAAAGCATTTTGAATGAACTTATAAAATTTTACCTTCAAACCTTTTATTCTTTTAATAAATATATGTGTTACTCATTCCATGACGTCAGATTGATTTTTTTTAGACTATTTTTAAATAGTCTTGAAAAAATGCTACCAGATTATCAAACGTCATCTTAAAATCACGATGTTTGAAATGGAATACACATGACGAAGCCTATCAAGCCGAGAGACATCGTGTTCAAAATTATTCTCATTGTTTTCACAAAATGATATGGATTATAAAGTTGATGTCTTGTGACCTTGAAGTTACGGGTTCGAGCCGCGTAAATAGTCTCTTCCACGAAATGTAAGGTAAACCTGCGTATATCAGATCGTGAAACGATCCGATCCCCTCCATAGGTTTTACACAAACAGGGGAGTCTAATCCACCGGAAACACCATTTTTCCTTTATATTGACTATAAAGTAGGATTGATAGAATTTCATGGATTCTAACACTTCATCAAAGTCAATAACAAATACTCCTTCCCTATTATAAATATTGTCACAATCGATTTTTAAAGATGATATAAATTACGCTATATTTAAAATTAACTGTGACAATATTTATGAGACGGAAAGAGTATCTAATAAGACGAAAAAAATAGGGGAGAAATGTTTATTTTTTTTACAGTGATCTGAAACGACTAAGACTACTACAATCAAGGAAAAATTAAACTATACTCAATACGAAAAAACCTAAATTTAAACTAATTAGTATTTGATATTGGGGTTAAATGATTTGGGTCGAGCTCTGGGTTGGGAACTCCTCACCCCTACTTTCCTCACCCTTTTTGAGACCGCGCGACACGTGGCAGCAAAGAGGGGTGGTGAGGCTAGATGAAGTTCACCTGCATCTAGCCTCACCACCCTCTTGCTGCCACGTGTCGCGCGGTCACGCGTCACCGCACCCTCTTTGCGGTGAAGAGATCCTATCTCCGAACTCTTGCGTAAATGGCGGGTAAAGCTGAACAGCAGGCCCAACTACTTCAACACATACGCCCAATAAATATATACGGCCCATTAAAGGTCCTCCTTGGATGTAGACAGTAGACTGTGGACTTCTCCAGATGTCATCCACATTGCAATATCCGGAATTATGCTCTGGATTCCTTTCACTTCAATTCGGTATTGATTTACTCTTTTTAGATCGAATCCTAAACCCTGATAACATCGTTGTCCCGTAAAATTTTAATAGATAACGTAAATCAACAACAACGCGCGTACTCAGTATGTCCAACGACAGCAAAAATTTTCACTAAGATTTGGAGATGCTGAGAGACATAAATAATATCTATATCTAAAATATAGAATGTTTGATTCCAATGAAAAATATATTATAGTGAATGACACATAGATAATATGTGAACCCTTTTTTCCCTTAGCTGTTATAGAATGACGGGAACTGTGAGGGCCCAAAAAATTATTAATAAATGAAAGGGCAAAATAATAGTCTTTTGGGTCAATAAATAAAAGGGGGATTTTAACAGCACATTTAATTTTCTGATCAGAATTAAAATAACGCTTTCTCTCCAAACTAAACACATTGTGTAGGTGAAGAAAGAAACTACTGTTACTTTTGAGTGTAATCTGGGAGGAACATGAAAACTCTAAACGTTGATCTGAGACTAAATATAGAATTACATCGGTGAGAGGTTTCTCACAGTGATAAAATCTTCTACTCTCCTTCATGTTTTATGGTTATGCATTTTTAGGGTTCTTTAATCCAAATAAAGGATTATGTGACCAAATTTATGTAGAAAATAGTAGTCTTAGAGTAAATTGATATTAATTGAGAATGTACTTCGTATAGATTATGCAATCTAAATTAACAAGAGAAAAGAATCGGGATTTTGCTGCAAAAGATCAAAGGTAAGAATTTTTATTCATATGTTATGTAAATTCCATTTTTATGTGCTGAATTGGATGAATCATGATGTTAGATACTTAGAGATTGGCAATTGGACAAGTCTATTATGTTGTTGGGACCATTGTGAAGGTCTAATTGGGTATATCAATGATTTTGAGTGAATTAGGTTTGAATATATGAGGTTTAAGCATAAAAAGATATATTTTTTTTTTGTATTTGTAATAGGTTGAAAATTGTACTAGAGGCTTGCCGAACATTCGTCAAGTTAGGTTTTGGCGTCCGCTATACAATTTTCTAACCCCAAATTTGGGTGGCCGAAATTTAGGGTGACAAGTCCGCCATCTAAATTTATTTTAGCTATATGTTAAGATTCAGAACTTGTATTTAGGGGATTCAAGATGTTTTGGAATCTTTATTCCAAGTTCTACAACTTTGCTTTTATAAGAAAAGTAATAATAGGTCCTTATGAGAATCAAAACAATGTATCAATGCACATGTAATGGGTATAAATAATGTATGATTAGATATTATGTTCCTAGAAGTAGTTAAGTGTTATGTTATGAGGCTAGGATGCTTTGTTTAAGCATATGAACATATGATGTATGTTTTTTTTTAACTATATTATGGGCTAAGATACATTGTTTTATAGTTTATTGATTGATGATTGCTAACACATTGATATATGATCACGATTTGAGACATGATTAATAATAAATGATACATGTCACATTACATAGAGCATGATGAAACCAACGACAAACCTTTTGAGTGAATATGATCATCATTGTCATATACAAAGGTAATCCTTACGACTATGGTAGTGAACACATGTCAATTGCAAAGGCAAGCCCCTTAACATGTAGTATGATAAGTGTGCCATAGGCAATGGCAATCCTCATGTTATGTCAAGTTAAGATTAAAGGGATATGATTATATGCAAAGACAAACCTTATAATTAACCCATGTTGATGTATGTAATGCTGACTGCATATTTATAGGATATGCAACTAACAGTAGTACATATCGTTTCTTGATGCACAAATCGAATATTCCTGACATACATGAAAACATTGTCATGGAGTCAAGGAATGTAGTGTTCTTCAAAGATGTCTTTCTGAGAGAACACAAGAACAATGAAGAAACAAGAACTGGTAAGCGAATGCGTGAGGGGAATCCACAAGGAAATGGGGAACTTTGTCAAAGCAAGCGTGCCAGAATACCAACTTCGTTTGGTCTGGATTTTCTAACCTATATGGTAGAAAATGAGCCAAGGAACTTTTCTGAGGCGATGTCAACTCCATAAGCTCCTTTCTGGAAAGACGCAATTAACAGTGAGATATACACAATTCTTCAGAATCACACTTGGGAGTTGGTTGACCTTCCACCGGGAAGTAAACCACTCGGGTGCAAGTGGATTTTCATGAAGAAAATGAAAGAGGATGTGTCTATCGAAAAGTATAAAGCCAGGTCGGTAGCTAAAGGCTATCGACAAAAGGAAGGCTTTAACTTTTTTGGCACGTACTCACCAGTAACTAGAATCACTTTTATAAGGGTACTACTTTCTATAGTTGCAGTCTATAATCTGGAAATCCATCAAATATATGTGAACACTACTTTTCTGAATGGTGAGTTGGACAAAGAAATTTATGGAACAACCCGAAGGGTTTGTGGTTCCAGGACAAGAATTGAAAGTCTGTAGACTTGTTAAGTTGCTGTACGGACTGAAATAAGCGGCTAAACAGTGGCGCTTGAAATTTGATCAAGCTATGGTAGCTAATAAACTCAAGAGGAATGAGCGTGACTAGTGTGTCTACATTAAGAACACACAGATTACATATGTGATAGTATGTCTCTTTATAGACGACATGGTGATCATGGGCAGTACTCGTGATATCATCTTAAATACAGAGAAGATGTTGACAAAAAAACTTTGATATGAAGGATATGAGAGTTTAACATTATTCTAGGAATTAAAATTTCTAGGATATCCATAGGACTCTTGTTGTAACAAACTCACTATATTGAATCTGTTCTGAGATGATTCAATATGCTTGATGTGAAACCAGTGAAGACTCTACTCGACTTAAGTATAAACTTAAGGAAGAATCGAGGCGAGCTATTAGCTCAATTGGAGTATTCACAAGTAATTGGAAGTATGATGTACATAACGAATTGTACAAGATCTGACTTAGCATGCTCAATAAAAAAATTGAGCAGGTTCACTAGTAATCTAAGTGATGATCATTGGAATGCTCTAAATAGATGATGAGATACTTGAAGTATACAGTAAATCTTGAATTACATTACTCGATATATCCAGTAGTGTTAGGAGGCTATTGTGATGCCAACTGGATATCTGATAGTAAAGATTCTAAGTCCGCCTGTGGACATTTATTTTTTTCTTTACGGCTTTATTCTGCTGTCAAAGAAAAAAGTCATATACCTGAAGGTTTGCGAAAGTTTGAAATGGCTGCAGAGACATGTATCTTGGAGAACAGAAATCGATTTAAAGAAGGAAAGTTTCTTGAAAGTTAGGAAGTTGGGACAAGAATATCCCCTTACAATATGTTCTCTCTGAAATTGAGCATATTTCAGGGTTTCATTCAAGGGTTTTTCTTTGTTTGGTGAAATGTCTTTGACAAAATCAGAATGTTAGGTCACAAAGAAGTAATGAATCACATGCCTGATCTTGTGAGTTTGGTTTTCTCATTCTGCCCACCAAGAAAAAAAGTATTCAGAGCTCAAGGGCAGCTGTTTTCCATATTAAAGATGCATCTTTAGATCAAAGTTAGTCAATACAGAGACAACTATGATTCTCATTTAATAAAGACCTGAAGTTTGAATTTAGTTTCGTACTAATATAAAGTGACCAAATTTTTACTTGTTTGCCTTCATAATGACAAATTAAATAAGTTTCATATAGATTTTGATCAGGGTTTTTCATTCTTTAACATGATGAATTTTGTTTGCGGGGATGGACGTTGTTGCAGGTGAGTGTACCATGCAACAGCTTGTTGGATGTGGTGACCGTCCGATGTGGGCACTGCACAAATCTGTGGTCAGTAAACATGGCTGCTGCATTTCAGTCTCTCTCCTGCAAGACCTTCAGGTAAAAGAAATACTATCTTTATCTACTCATTTTTGTGGACTGTCAATGTCACCCTCAAAACATTTAATATAAATAATAATAGCCTTTCTGAAATCTAGGGTTCTAAGCCACCTGAGTCTTTGATTGTTTCATGATTATAAAATGTATAAAAATTGACTAATTTAAAGCAAGTATTTGATTCCAAAACATAGTTTAGTTGGTAATCGGTTTGGGATTTGCTCCAAGAGCTCAAGAGTTTGATTCCAGGGACACACAGTGTGAATGTTCTACTGCTACTAGGCTGAAGGACTGGTTTACAGGGAGACACCTTGTGTGGATCACTGCGTAAGACCTCACGCAACCTAGGAGGCCGCTGGGATCCTGATTTGCATCCTCTACAATGCTCTTTGGGACTGTGACAAGGCGATGGTATGGTTAAAAATAGGCCTGCAAACGAACCGAGCTCAAAACGAGTTATTCGTGTTCGGCTCGTTAAAGGCTCGGCTCGAGTTCGATTTTTGCGAGCTCGAATTCGAATTCGAATCACCTTTTAGGCTCGAAATATTTAGCGAGCTGAATTCGAGCACCATAGTATTCGGTTCGTAAGCTCGACGAAGGCTCGATAGTAGGCTCGATAATTGGCTCGAATATGTCCATATATATTCCCTCTTATTAATCTCTACCGTCCATCTCTAACCATGTAATCCCCAACATCCATTCAGCTCGTGAGTTAGATTCGAGTTCACGAGTCGAGCCGAGCTCGCGAGCCACATTCGAGCTCACGAATCAAGCTCGAGCCTTTTCCAAGTGTTTCGAATTCGAACTCAAGCTGCATTTAAAGCTCGTCACGAGCTTGAGCTCGAACTCGAGCCTGATGAAAATAATTCAAGCCGAACTCGAGCCCAGATAGGTTCGATCAGATTCGACTCGTTTGCCGCCCTAGTTAAAAACCTACAGCTACTAGAAATAAACCTATCTGAGATTCCCTGGTCTCCTTTTTCATATTCAGTGTCTAGGTTAGTGTTCTATTGCGGCTGCAGCTAGGATTTCTGGGGTCATGGGGTTTTGCTTAACGAGGTTGTCCCTTTTTAGATTATTTGAAGGTTTTGGTTTTCTTGATTATTATAAGTTTCATGATTTGATGTTTTGATTGACATGGGTTTTTTTGCTGTTAGGTCCCCCCCCCCCCCCCTCCACACCCATTCGCCCTACGCACCGATACTCTCTGTTGTTCTCAGGACATAGCCTAACTGGTTCCGGGCAGGAGTTCTCGAAAGGGATGTCAGAGGTTCAATTCTTATCAAAGGCAAGAGAGCCCCTTTCCAGCAAGTACATAGTGTGGGAGCTTCCTTGGCCCGTATGCTTGCCTGCAGTGCTGGGAGCTCATTATGCAGACTACTGTGTATATGAGCCCAGCTCCTTATGCAGACTACTGTATATATGACCAAGCTTATGCTAGCGGGCTGTTGGGTACCTGATTTACATCTCTACACTACCTTTGAGACTAGATATGGCAGGGACTCTTACTGGTTGGGGTTCAACCGATACTCTCTGTCACACTCACATCAGGGTTTGTCTTCTATTATGGAAACATAGCCTTAAAAGTTCCAGAGAAAGATCCACACAGCAGTATTAAAAAAACCTCATTCGTAACGAATTAAGTCATTTCAAATGTTGTTTCTCTTTTCTCCGGCTATTTGTCTTTTTACTATTTCTTTAATATTTTTCTTTGGTTCATGTAAAGAAAAGGCATCATCTGCTTTCTGTGGGGTTTATACTGTTAAATTAAAATAATCGGCTTGTCTATGCTTTTAGTCATACATCATCATTGGCACTGTTTTTGGACAATATCCTATTTCTGCCAGAATTTTTCTAATCCACAATATCTCAGCTAGTCCTTTAGCAATTCCTCCGGATTCTGCTTCAGCACTAGGCAAAGCCACCACCTTTTGTTTTTTGCTTTTCCATGTGACCAGGTTTCTTTCGACCAAAGCGAAATACTCAGACGTTGACCTTCGGTCATTAGGATTTCCAGCCCAGTCTGCATCAGTATAAACTTGCACCTCGAGATGCCATGCTTTCGGAAGATGACTGCTCTTCGAGGGGATCCTTTCAGATACCGTACAATCCTCAGTGTTGCCTCCATATGATGTTTTTGTGGTTGGTGCATGAACTGGCTTACTACCCCCAACAAATATGCTATGTCATGCCGTGTGTGAGACAGATATATTAGCTTTCCAACTAGTTGTTGTATCGTGTTTTATCAACCGGTTTAGCTTCTGGAGTTATCTTCAGACCATGGTTTATTATCATCGGTGTTTCTGCAGGTTTACAGTCTATCATCCCTGTTTCTGCCAGAAGGTCGAGGACATACTAACTTTGTGATATAAAGATCCCAGCTTTGGACCGAAAAACCTCAATACCTAGGAAATATTTAAATAGACTCAGATCCTTCATTTCGAACTCTCGTGAAAGTCTCTGCTTGAGGGTGGCAATCTCCTCCTCATCATTGTCAGTAATGATCATGTCATCTACATATATTACCAGACAAGTGATCTTTGATTGATCCGGTTTCAAGAACAGTGTGTGGTCAGCATTACTCTGACAATACCTATACTTTTTCATTGCCATAGTGAATCGTCCAAACCAGGCTCGCGGAGACTGCTTTAGACCATATAGGGCTTTGCAAAGACGACACACTTCTCCTGTTTTGAATGTTGCAGAAAAACCTGGTGGTGGTTCCATATACACTTCTTCTTTAAGATCTCCGTGTAAAAAGGCATTCTAGACATCTAGCTGGAAAACAACACTCGAATTGTGTCGATTTTTGCTACATGGGAGAATGTCTCAGAGTAATCTACACCATACGTCTGTTTATATCCTTTCGCCACTAGTCTTGCTTTGTATCTTTCTACTGTTACATCTGCTCGATGCTTAATAGTAAAGATACAGCGGCACCCAACAGGTTTCTTTTCTGCTCTGATTGTGCATTTTTCCCACGTTCCGTTTCGTTCTAGAGCATCCATCTCAACTTGCATTGCCTCCCGCCATTTTGGATGCTGTTGTGCTTCTGCGACTGTTCGGTGAATATGTTCTGTGTAGAGTGACGTCTGTAAACTGAGGGCCGTCTTGGACAGATGGTTCTGGCTCCCCCTGACCGGGTATCTAGAAGCCCTAGGTGCATACTCATGATCATATCTGGATGGAGTTACTCCTCTGTTTTTTCTCGATGGGAGGACATACCTGGTTTCTGTAGGCTCAACAACCTGGTCAGTATGCTCAGTAGTCTCGTCAGAAGGTAAATCAGGATTTACAACTGGAGTAGGTAGGTCAGGGAATGTGCTTACCTGTGGACATTCGTCTGGAGCAGATAACTGGTCATGATTTGACGAAGAGAACCATACTTTGTCTCTTGGAGTTGGTCTGGTGGCTTGGCCTACTCTCTCTGTTGAAACATCTTCTGGCAAGACTGGGTTATGTAAACTCACGAGTGGCTCGTATGGAAGATCCTCCCTCTGAGACCGAGGTGTGGTTTGAAAATAATATTCGGATTCAAGAAAGTCACAGTCCATGGTGGTATAAAGTCGTCGTTTCTTAGGGTCATAGCATCAATACCCTTTTTGATTAACTTCATACCCGATGAATACACATTTGATCACACATGGGTCGAATTTGGAGCGTTGAGATTTTGGAATATGGACATAGACTGTGCTTCCAAATATTCGAGGGGGTAGCGTGTGGTGTAGAGGGACACGATGGTATGTAGCAACGGAGGCTAATGGTGTTTGTTTGTTGAGGATTTTAGTGGGTAGACGGTTGACTGGATAGGTTGCGGTGGCAACTGCCTCAGGCCAATACGAGGTTGGTACATGAGATTCAAGGAGTAGAAAACGGGTTATTTCAAGGAGGATCCTATTTTTACACTCAGCAACCCCGTTTTTCTGAGGCGTATCTGGACAAGTAGTTTGATGTATAAGGCCTTGGCTGTTACATAAACTCTGGAGGTGTTGGTTCACATATTCGCGGCCATTATCAGTCTGCAGAATTTGTATTTGTGTTTGGTATTGTGTATTGATCATATGGTAAAATGTAACAAATTTATCGAAGACGTCTGATTTGCGTTTCAGAAAATAAACTCAAGTCATCCGGGTACAATCATCAACAAATAGCAAAAAAACAAAAAACCATTAGGACTCAAGACCGGGGATGGTCCCCATACATCCGAATGAATAAGTGAAAAAGATTTCAATGTTCTGGTATTATTGAGAGGATATGAATGTTTATGACTTTTTGAGAGAATACAGATATCACAAGGTAAGGACGTATACTGATTAAAGATATGCAGAAGTAATGCATTTAAATACCCTAATGATGGATGTCCAAGGCAGCGGTGCCACAGCCAAGCTTGCTAGTCAGTCGTCTCATGAGTGAGCGCTGACATGCCGTGTTGGTCCATCTCATCCACAAAGTAAAGGCCCTCTCGTTCAAAACCACGCCCAATGATCTGTCCTGTCCGAATATCCTGCAGGAGGCAAAAAGTGGGATGAATCAGTACGGTACAATTTAATTCTTTTATGAGATGATTGATTCATACTAATTTATGAGAAAGTGAAGGAACACAAAGACAATTGTTTAGCTTGATGGAAGAAGATAAGTGAATACCATCGGTTCCTTGTACTTGTAAGTATCCGCCATTGGCTGTGCGGATAATTTTTTTGTAGGTTGAGAGAGGTGATGGAAGTCACGGATATCATAGGACATAATGTTGGTGGCAACGGAATCGAATAGCCAGGTGGGTTGGGTGGTCGGATTAGTATTTAAGGACAATTGTACTGTGGGTTGGTTTTAATATAGCTCCGGTTAGGTTAATATTGGGTCAATGGGGCAGCGGTTTGGTTGAAGGGCCCGGTTAGATAGGTTAGGCTCCTTAGATACCGGGTCAATAGGTTGATGTTCCCATTGCTGCCAAAATTGCCCCTGCAAGGATTGTAAAACACCACAACTGCCCTTTTTAGAAATTAAAACAGCGTTGGAGGGGCTTGGGGTTAATTTTGCCCCAAGCCCGTTGTTATTACTTGTGTTACCCGTTTGGAAGCCCTCGGCTGGAGTCTTCTGGAGTAGTTTGCCGCTCCTGGAAACTCCTCCAAAACCCCTTTGCTTCGTCTTTTTCCTTGGGGCCTTCGATGGAGGCTACTGTGTTGCCCGTGTCTCCTCCTCCTCTCTTTCCCCTTTTTCTGGTATCCGGCAACCATTCTGGATAACTAATCAGTTGGAAGCAGCCTTCTGTAGTGTGCCTGCTGTCTCCGCAGTATGTGCATCTCAGATGGCTCTCATCGTCCGTTTGACGGGATGATGATATAGGGGGAGCACCTCTCCCCTGTTCTGACCCTCCTCCATGCATTGATTTGGTCCGTATTTCCTTCTTCCCCGCTGTCTGGTGGCTAGTCTGTGTGATTAGTCCACTACCAATCCCCGTGGTTGGAGCTCTTCCATCTTTTAATATCTCTCTTTGGTGAGATTCTAGCCGGATTTGAGAGTATGCTTCCTCAATAGTGGGTAATGGATCTATTTTGAGAATATCTCTCTTCTCTGCATCATAGTCGCTGCTGATAGCCTGCATAAACTGATATAGCCGATTTTGTTTCCGGATTTGGCTGTAGATTGTCATATTCGTTGTGCACTTCATCGGATTTGACATCCTTCTATCAATTTCTTTCCACACAAACTGCAGTTGGTTGTACACTCTTTCAAGTGACTGTGTTCCTTGCCGTAAATTGTTTGCTTTCACCGTTAAATTGGAGATCTGAAGCGGATCTTTACCGCTGTTGTATGTGGACTCTATTCCCTTCCACAATTCCCACGCATTCGGATAGTCAATATATTGATTGACTATATCAGGTTCAATATTTTCCAGGATCCAGTTGAGAACAATGGAGTCTGACTGCCTCCATTGTTCATACTGCGGGCCTTCCTTCTGGAGAGGGGGCAGTGAGGTGTCTGAGCTTCCCCCTCCCGCCAATAGCAAAGCTGATCCGTCTTGCCCAGATTCCATAATTCTGGTCATTGAGTTTTTCGGCTAAATTAAGTTGCTGACTCGATGAACTTTCTGCTGGGTGCTGTTTTGGTGCCCATTTTTTCAGGAGTTCAAGGACTTGGGACAGATTCAGAGGTTCAGTCAGAGGGTTGGTTGCCCCTAGACTGCGATGTACCAGATTGGGGTGTTTGGTCGGCCATTAAGAAAGGTTGCATGTATTTGGTTTTTTTCGGGTATAGGATGAACATTATTTCACCACTATTATGGATGAAATACTAGATCTAATACCATAATTTCTTGAAGAAACATTGAAGAAACAGATTGAATAATTTGACACTGTGAAGAAACATTTTTCTTGCTTGCATTGTCTTGACCAATAGGCCTCACTAGATAGGTACAAGGATGTAGTAAATTAGGAAATTACAATCAATTACACTAATTGCACAATCAATCACTAATGATACGTTTTTAATTACATTTAATTGCAAATATATAGTTTCCTTATCCAACATCTTTCATGTTCTTTCCTCTTTACTAATTTTAGAGATGTGTGATGAAGAGTCTACCATTTCGATTCTTTAGGACACTGTTCTTTTTCTTTCTTCCATAAGGAAAAGTTTATAGTTATACCGTTGTAATTAAATGTAAACAACTAAAAAAGTCATTTTACTCTTATTTCAAATGTGTATTATAGTTTAACTGGTTGAAGTCATACACAAATGAAATATGCATATAAGATAAACTTTCTTCAAATGCAAAATGACTCACTAAATTATCTGCGTTTCTTATATTGTGAAGTAGCAGTTGATTGACACCGCAATTTTCATTATGGGTCATCGAGAAACAACTTCTGTGTGTTTCTAACACATGAGTATAGTTGCATATATCCGACCCCCTATATCCTGCCATAGGCGGAAGCTTTTAAGGCAATGGGTAATGTTGTTGTTGTTTCTTAAAATGCAACAATGTTTTCATAAGAAATGTGTGTTGTGATCCACAAAAGGGATGCAAGATATTACTACAGAATTGAAGAATGCATCAAGGAAAATGTAAGATAACTTCACAGAAATGGTGAACAGAATTCCAGAAACCTGTGGTTGAACAAGCTTCAATTTAAACATGGTAACTGTAATTTCAGGAAGCAATGGCACTCAAGAGGACCACCCCCCCCCCCCAAAAAAAAAAAAAAAAAAAAAAAAAAAACCCCACTAGGAGGAGACTGCAAGGCTGTAAACAGGCTAACCTGAAGGTAACCTGTAAAAAGAGGATGGGAAAATTGGATGCCATTTTTTTCCTTACAAACAACCAACCTAATGTGCTACCTACAAGATGAGACTTGTCCCCAGGACATAGCCGGATGGAAACAGGCAAGGAGTAATCATTTTGAAAGAGGAAGGTTAGGAGTTTGAATCCCTCCAGCGTTATTTGTGGGGAATTCCATTGCTTGGTCTTCATAATGTTGTACCCGTGTATATAACATGCCTTTTGTCTAAATCTATCAGGTTCCTGATTTACATCCCTACACTTCCTGTGGAACTGAGGATGGCAAGTACCCTTACTGGTTGGGTACCACCTTTATTTTACAAAATGAGACTTTACCATCGTGGAGCGGCTTTTTGCAAAAAGACGAGGGGAAAGCTCAATAGGATGTCAGAGAGAAGGGAAATCTACGAGATCAATGTCCCAAAACTCTTTAAGGACACTGCTCTTCCAAAGATCTTCTGGCATAATTCTTGAGGCTTCTGTTTGGAAGTTTCCATTTGCTTGGCCTAGTAGAAGATATCACAACTTGGCATATCCTCTACAAGCTGATTAACTGCACTGCTGCTAAGGGAATTGCACCGCTTGATGTTCAAATCGATCAGTGTGTCACTCATCATCTTCAGAAAAGGAATGCTATCGTCTGTAATCATAGAGCAACCATATAAGCAGAGGACTTGAAAATTTGGGATCTCCTCAATGCCCAATGCAGCAACTCCAACGTCGGTGATTGGACAGTATGAAACATCAAGCTCATTCATCATAAAACAGTAGCAAGCTATAGCGAACATGCTAGCATCGCCAATCTTCTTGCATCCCCCAAGATTCAGCATTTCAAGAGTACTTCCGTGTAGCCTAGACAAGGCTGCGATTGATCTGTCTGTCAGATTCGTACATTTGCTAAGATTCACTTTGACCAATCCTTCTGTAAACGTCTCAAGAAGCGGCATAAGAACCTCATCTGTAATCTGCTCAAGCCCAATGAGGTTCAAACGACGCAGTTTAGGACATAACTTCCCCACCATAGCCAAGCTTCTGTTAGTAAATCCAGGGCAGCCATAAATAGACAAGGATTGTAAAGATCGACAAGGTGACAGCTTTTGAAACTTTGAAGGCATATCCTTGATTCCCAAGCACTTCCCGACGAGCAGTGACTTCAACTTAGATATGCAGTGCGAAAGCATGATTAGAAGTCCTGTTTGAGTGATTTTATGACACTCTTCTAGTTGTAAGCTCTCCAAGGATTTGGCAGCTTCGGCAAAAGCCACCAGCCCGCTATCTGAAACGAAGCAGCAGTTAAGAACACGCGCCTTTATCAATTTCGGACAACCCTTAGCCATGGCTTCAAGACTCAGATCTGTAACCCCCTTACATGAAATTAAAGTTAAAGAAGCCAATAACTGCAGACCCTCGGATTTGGACATGCTCAAGAACCCTTCCTGGCTTACATTTTGAAGCCCACAAAGCACAAGATCTGTCATGACTAGGCCACACCGCCCAACCACAGCAAGAGAGTTATCACTGATGTTTAATTGTTGAAGCTTCAGCCATTTCAAGGTTGTAGAAGCCGATGAAACTAGGCCTGATATCCCTTCATCACCTATCAGAGGACAGTTCTTGATAGAAACTGAATGCAACTTAGGACAATTCCGGCCAATAGCTTGGAGACCTTTATTGCCAACACTGGAACAAGATTCCATAGTTAAGGAAGTTAAATTTTTGCATTTCTCAGCTGTTGCAACGAGTCCCATGTCGGTGAGTCCAGGAAACTGGTAAAGGTCAAGGCTTTCCAGTGAAGGACATCCTCTAGCAATCTCAAGCAAACCATGATCACCAATAGTTGGGACACTCCATAAACAGAGAGTCCTTAGGGTAGGACAACCATGTCCAATTGCTGAAAGACCAAAATCAGTAACTCCGCGAATAGGATTGCTGCTTCGGATGGATAGCTTGCCAACCCCTCCGCGGTTGGTAGTCCCCACGGCTATAGCAGCAAGTCTAACATCTGTTGCTTTATTTCCCTCCAGAGTTCTATGAAGAAAACCTTGATTCAGTTCTTCAAGATTCTCATCTAGAGAGACCATATCTGAATGGCGGATACTACTCAATAGTGTGAGCCAACGCTTTGAAGTACAGGCCGAGATGCTTCTCTCCCGAGCTCCAGACAGGCGCTTGAAGATCTCCAGTAAGCACTCATCTGGAAGAGCTTCAATGGATGATAGAACCTCCATGCTGCCATCATTATTATCCTCTTTGCTAGCAGGAGAAAGATCAAGACGAATTCGCTTCTTGGGAGAGCAATACATAGCTTCAAACAAATCCAGACAAGAAATAAGTCCAAAAGGCCTATCGTCCTCACCTGTAAAATCCATGCCAATAAATAATGTAAGCCTAATATTTGTTTAAATCATCCAAATACATGATGTACAAATTGCAATAGAGTAGTCATCTGTATAATTAAGCGTATCTGAAAACTCAAGCAACCAGCACATAGAATTATGCAATACTCTATATACTCTGTCTATCCGTTTTCCTGATAATCTTCATCAATATCGTCCATAAATACTCCGATAACCAAGTTTGAATATAGTAAAAAAAAAACTGTTTTCTTTCATCCATTAAGAATCAATCTCACAAGTGATAAAGCATATTAGAAACTAGGAAACCTGAAAAGAAATCCCAAATTATACTAACCAAAAGGAAAGTCAATGAAACACGCATGGATTCAAGGCAACAATTAACCATAGAAGCTATTAGCAGAAAACCAATGTATGTGTTCTTTAAGGCTCGTTCACAGCTGCATTTCAGTACACCACCATAAAGAAACTGAACACTAGGGAAGAGAAAGATCACCTTTTTTTTATTTAAAAATATTTACCACAAACGCACACGGAAGAGGGGTAGGATTCTAGTTCTGGTTTTCACCAGAAAATAGATGCATTGACCTTTTACAGCTAGACCAGTACGAAATCCTGGAAAGGTCACCACTTTACAACAACAAATTGAAGAATTGTTCCCACAAATAAAGCTCAGATGAAAACCTAACCAAGACATGCAACCGATAAAGCAAAAAAAAACAATTTTAACCAAAAATAGAAAAAGAGAGAGAGGTTCATTAAAATAAAAAAAAAAAAAAAAACTCACCACTGTGATCGATTAGAGCAGGCATTGCTGATTATGACAAGAAAATCCCTCCAAAAATCGAGCTAAAAGAACCAAACTTTACACCCAAACCACCTAAGCCCAGATCAGATCTTGAATCAAACTTTAAAAAGAAAAAAGGGAAAACAGCATCAAGATTTCTGAGAAAAGAACCCCACCAAATTTGTTGGGAAAAAAGAACAGGAACAAGAATACAGAGGCTTAGGAGATGGTTCTGTTTACTTTGGTGATTTCAGCTGTGTAGTCTGGACTCCTTTATATACTAACATGGTGGAAAATAATATAGAAAGTGGTCCATTAGGTGATGATGAAAAAAATATTGACTTGAAAATGCAAGTAAATCCAATGGGGTGATATCAACAAGTCTGCAGATACATGCAGGAAGGGACCATTCTTCTTTCCATAGTTAACAGAATCTATTCATCATATCCTTCTCGGCTACCGGTCCACCCGGTTGTTCTTCGGCCCACTTTCCTATGTTTACACAGATTATTTCTATAACTCTCTCTTTAAAATCTCTTCCCTAAATAAAATTTTCTTTCTTTTGAACTAGAGCTTGATATGTCGATGCTATTTCCTTTTTTTTAAGTATCGTGGAAAGGCAATTTATATATTTATATACATACATACATACATTTATATATATGTATGTATGTATATGTATATGTGTATGTATATATGTATACGTATATATATATGTATATGTGTATATATGTGTGTGTGTATCACTAGATATAAAAAAATTTGTATCACCAAATGCATCCCATATCAACTTAATTTTGATTATATCAGTTCGTAATTTTATGTGATTTTAAATGATGTTTATGGGGAAAAATTGCATAATGAGAAAATTTTATTGTGTTATGATCATTTGGTAGAGTGAAAAAATTTCTCAGGCACTTCATGTTTATTTTTCAGAAAATATATTTATATCATATGAGAGAAATCATCTATGAATGACACTAAATACTGAAACCGACTATGGTTGTGGACAAGACCTGGTCCCCATGCATCTGAGTGTACTAGAGAGAAAATAAAATCGTCTCACATGTTATTTGGTGAGAATGTAGATGTATGATTCTTAGCATGAATGCACGTTTCACATGTCATGTGGGTGGAGGAGGTCAAGAGCAGGTAACTTGATTTTTTGTGAGCATTTTATAGAAGTATCGGATAAACCTTATAATAAAATTAGATTTATATATTTTGTAAAAAAAAATAGTAAACGTTTGGTCGGAAAATGTGATTACCTCTATCATCCTCCATACAAACTTTGTGTCTTAGTTCTTGATACTTCTTTCTTATTTATCTAATTATCTCTTAAAGAAAAGAGAAACAAGTGGCAATGTAAGAAATATCAATTTTCATCATTTACCTTATTATCAAATTATATTTAATTTTAAGATTATACTTGTAAATAACTAATCAAGTTGTCGCATTAATAGTAACCAAGTAGTTTATCAAAGAATAAAAATAGAAATTTAAAACAAGTTCAATGATTAAACAATACATTAAATGATCTTTCTTTTATATAAATCTATATTCCCTATGTATAATTATGAAACTGGACTGATGATTTTTTGTGTGTGTAGTGTTTCTCAAAGGCTCCAAAGCCAGATTTTTCAAAATTCTTTTCTGTTATTATTGTTCTTGTCGTTGTCATTGTTGTTGGGACAACCATAAAAGACGATTGAGATCGCTTGACCCTCCCCCCTCATCTTTTGGGACCGCCTGATACGTGGCACACAGGAGGTGGTAGGGATGTACATGCTTTTTAAAAACCGGCCGAACCGCACCAAACCGGCCAAACCAAACCGTAAAAAACCGGACCACGGTTTTACGGTCGGTTTAATAAATGCTAAAAACCGAACTGTTTCATTTGGTCCGGTTTCCGGTTTTAAGAATTTCAAACCGTATAAACCGGACCATACCGGTTATATATATATATATTTGATTATACATTATATATTTAATGATATTTTATACATTATAGTAGTATTTTAGTTATTTGTTTATATTGTTTGTGAGTTTGTTTTTTTATTGGATGTTTATAACTTGGGGAGGAAAAATTCAGTTGATTAATCATTTTTTGGTGAACAAAGGTCGGTACCTAGTGGATTTGTCTGGTTATACCTAAGAAAATATTAGTTTTTTTACTTGATTTATTTATCCTCGTTTAATTACTTCTTTGATTTTTAGTAAGTCTTAGTGTATAATTATTTCCACACATTGTTTATCATCCCGTGAAAGTATGAAAGAATTGAAATTTTGTTACTTGGATGATTATTCTGTATGCAAATAATGTGATTACATGATTGAGTATTAAGGATACTTGGATGATTTTTCGATTAAACTACTCTATCACCTTAATCCATCCTTTTGTTGAGGGTCGGGTACTTTGTGTAATTTATTATAGTATGAGTTTCTTGCCAAGACATGATAAATTAAGGTATAATAACATTCTATGATAAATTAAGGTATAGTAGTATTCTACCTTAGTATAGTTTTATTTTTAGTTTGAAAAAAATCCTATCATGAAGAAAACTTGTCCTCAATTTTGATTATGAATTTGACTTTTTTTAATCAACATTATCAATGCTTCAGGTGAATAAAACCGGAAAAAACCGAAACCAAACCGGACTAGACCGGACCGGTCAAACGGTTTGTTGACTGGTTTGGTCCGGTTTTCGGTTTCCTATTTTCCAAACCGTAACAAACGGTTTAGTC
The DNA here is from genome assembly GCA_036186865.1 of Eustoma russellianum. NCBI lineage: Eukaryota > Viridiplantae > Streptophyta > Magnoliopsida > Gentianales > Gentianaceae > Eustoma > Eustoma russellianum. The sequence continues at coordinate 3,520,945 of AP025044.1, forward strand.
CGTAAGATTCTCAAAAACCGGCCGAACCGGACCATGTACACCCCTAGGAGGTGGTGAGGCTGGATAGGGGTCATCCGCACCTAGCCTCACCACCTTCCCTGTGTGCCACGTGACGGATGGTCATTTAATACCCTCTTAAACGGAGGTCAGGTGATCCAGAATAGACAAAAGAATGAGAATACGTACTAGGAAACGATTGATTATGCATTTGGAAAGGACATGTATCAATCATTTTTTGACATCATTATCATGATAGGTAGTTGCACCATAATTAATGTATCTTGACCTAGCAAATGCTGACTTCCTGCATCATATACCTGTAAATACCCCTAAATAAAAAAATATATCAGTTTTACAGTAAATAAATAATTTTCAGTTCTAAGTTTATACTGTAGACAACATTACTATTGATGAAGAAGTAGTAGAATTAATGATAAATCTAGTATTTGATGATAGTTTTAGTGGTCATGTGACATATTCAATGACGTCTTCAAAATAATTCTCATTTTTAATATCAAATATACTGAAAGGAGCATATATATATATATATAAGTAAGACGTTCCCGGTGTTAGAAAATATAGGTCGATATGGTTATCAAACATGGAATATAACAGTTAGACAAATTCGTCCAAGAACACCGTTGTTATGCTAGGAAACACAAATTGAATCTGTAACAAAGAGTTCTAGAAAATGATGAATTTCATGAGACTTTGGTATAGAATCAATTGGAAAAACAACAAGAACAACAAGCCAAACCAGCCGAGACGTGACTAGATTGTCACTGTCCTTAAAGCAATTTTGCCTCTACCGGTGAGCAAGGTAGTCTTCAGACAAATGCTTCCCACAATATAACGGCTTACTTCCTTTCTATTGCTCTTAGAGAGAAAGTATTGAACTTGTTTAGTAGAAGTGAATGATAGTGAAAGGTAGAAGAAGAATGCTGCAGAGTTTTCACAAGAATTGAAGAGTTTTTCATGTATGTATTGAAGATAGCAAAGCCTACTATTTATAGGCTTTGAGACAAGTTCAAAAGACCTTTTTTCTGCAGATTTTTCCTCCATGGATCGGTTATGGACGTTCAATATGAAAGGAGATGTCATTTGGAGAAGAAGATGCAACTTTTGTGAACAGTCAGGTCACATTAGGCGCCTAATGTCACTTCGAACGACTGTACAAAATGACATCGAACGACTGTACAAAATGACATAGGAGCTTCATGTGACATCGAACGACCCATTAGGCGCCTAATGTCACTTCGAACGACTGTACAAAATGACATCGAACGACTGTACAAAATGACATAGGAGCTTCATGTGACATCGAACGACCCATTAGGCTCCTAATGTCACTTCGAACGACTGTACAAAATGACATTAGGCGCTTCATGTGACATTGAACGACTGTACAAAATCACATTAGGCGCTTCATGTGACATTGAACGCCTACAAGGCGTTCGAAGTGTTCTGGAAGTATCCCCGAACACTTCGAACGCCACATGAGGCGCTTCAAGTGATCTGGAAGTGTTCCAGAACACTTCGAACGCCTACATTAAGCGCTTAAAGTGTTTGGAACACCCCCATTTCCTTCCATTGTTCATAAAACACTCCAAACTTCATCCAATCTCATATCAAAAGGTTACATAACATTATACAAGGTTGGATCACAAGATTTAAAGTACTTTTAAGTACTTTTCTAACAATCCCCCACATGATCCAAGCTTGTATAATTTCAAACTAACGAACATAAACCAATCTTTTCACTATCAAACGAAGATAATGACACATAACGGAGCAGTGACAAACGTCTTGAACTGACCGGTAGTACAATTTGCAGTTATATAAACGGAAATAGGGTGACAACCGTCTTGAACCACATATTTCACTACTGTTTATATGAACGCACAAATGACATGCCATTATCTAACTTCTTACAAGTTCGCGGTGTGGTGCATTAAAGGTCCTGCACCCAATCCCAGGATTCATAAACGCTCTAGAGAGTTTTCCAAGTTCTCATAGGAAGCGGCCCCACTTCCACACTTATATAGGTGATATTCATCAAGTGTGTACTGCAACACACCACCATCTTTGATGGCTATGAATTGTCCATTAAGAGATTTACATCTCACCCTCAAACATGCAGTGAGTACTATCCTCGAACATCAACATAGGAAGAGACATATATGATAGTACTTAACAGAACTCTTCTACAACGTGTTTTTACCACATTGAACTCCGTTTGTAGGATCTCTACTAATAGTGAGTTGGGTTCCTGTCATAGAGAGTTCACATCAGATGGAGTTAGTCTCATTCCTCTCGATGTTACGTTGGGTCTCTCTCATATACCTTGCATTGGCTATGTTTTATCCAAGGAAGCTCATGATAGTGCACAATCTCATGAGAAATCCTTTCAGTGATTTTCTTTAACAAATCACTCAACATAATAGGATGATTTTTCAACAAGCAAATCACCAAACTTAAGATAATTTTTCCGTCAAATAAATCATCAAACTTAGATGATTCACCACCAAGTAAATTATCAAACTTAGGATGATTTTTGTCAAGCAAATCATCAAACTTGTGATGATTTTTATCAAGCAAATCATCAAACTTGTGATGATTTTTATCAAGCAAATCATCAAACTTGTTTCTACAAACTGAATCTTACAAGCATGATCAATAGTATCATCATCAAGCAAGCTTAACATGCTTACAAACATACAAACTTTTGATTACTAAACCTCATGAATCTTATCATGTTGTGTCATAAAGAGCAAGCAAGTCTATCACTCTTATAGACTTGGAACATTAATCATCAAACGAATAGAACAACATAGTGGCCATTACTTTGGCGTTTAAACGACACAAAAGTTATTTACATGCTCAACATTTACATGCTCAACATTCACATGTTCTAATAACTTTATTTTTAAAATGAAAGAACTAAAGGGCTAAACCCAACATTTCAAAACCCCCACATTTCATCTCATTCAAATATGATCCCAAAGCATTTATTGCAACTTCAAGTTCTTCAAACAAACTTGAATTAGTAATCATCAAGCAACCCACAACAAGCTATGGTGTAATTCAAATCAAAAGTCTTTCAACTCCGAACATAGACTCAGCTCTCTATGTTACTTTGGAGTAAACTCCAACATCCTTCTTATGAGCCAAAACTCATAAGATACCAGTACTTTCGATCTTTCAATTATACAATAGTTTCAACAAATATAGTTTTCTAAAAGCTAACAATTATACCACAGAGAACAAATGTCTAAGACTAGAAAATTGTATTTTCATAAGTTTATCTTCATCATAAACAATTAGTCTCAGCCAATCTGTTTTCAACAAGAAACTTTATCCTTGAAGGAAGAAAGCAAGCTATCTAATCTTTCTCTCTTAGATTTCTTATTCTCTACTGGAGAATACTTTTGTTATACACAAATAGCATTCTTCACATTTCAACTTCTAGGCCGATTTCTCTTTACATGAAACTCTAAGTTGAAATGCAAAACAAATTACACACATTAAAACATATATTTAACACCATATTTAAATAGGATTAAATACATGCGTCTATTTCTTCACAATCATACAAAACATATATTTTTTTTATGCCGTAGTATTTTTCTTCATTTTCTCAACAGATCAGCAAGACTCATGTTCTTGTCTCTCACCATGCATAATACATGAAACGATTTCACATAAACTAGATGCAAATCTATTAAGACTCATAAATCACATATGCAGCACAAAACAAACATTAAAACCCTTATTTGATAGAAACTCAGAAATCATTCTTACATGTGTAAGAATATCACACATATTGGCAACACCAGTTTTTGTAGACAAAGTTAACTTTAACTGCACCTTCTACTATCCAAAGTATTGGATTTATAGTGCATTATTAAAGAAACTAAGCTACCTCTCTACTGGTTGCAATAAACTTGATAGACATAATCTATCATTCTTTCTGAGGAACTATCAACAATATTACCTCATAGAAGACCGTTGTGATCTCCTTATCATCCATCATGTTGATACTCCAAGAAACTTATCCTCTTAATCTGCCACCAACAATCATGTTGGTAAATCTCTTGTTTCTTTGTATCCTTGAACTTTCTTTGGTTGACACCAAATAAACTCTATTATTGTAATTCTTGTTTCCGTGTTTATCCGCTATCTCTACCTTGTTAGCCTTCATCTTCCATCATATGTAGGAATTGCATGTTCATATTCTCCTATGGAGTTTCTTCAGTTGACGTTGAACATGAAGACAACATTGAATAGCATCCACCCCCACAGGCCGAAGGAAATTTAAATGATATCACATTCATCCCATTATGGAAATAATAATTTTCTAAGATATTTTCATCAATGATTCAACCCCCACACTTTGCTGGAAATGAGATTGAAGACTGACAAAGGAACAACGCTTCTTTGTAAAATTTATTTCTTTGTGTGGATCAAACTTGATCTTACTGGAATCTAAGAACCGTTTGAGAACCATATCAACCAAAAATTGCTTTAAGATTGTTGGAAAAATATAGGTCGATATGGTTATCAAACATGGAATATAACAGTTAGACAAATTCGTCCAAGAACACCGTTGTTATGCTAGGAAACACAAATTGAATCTGTAACAAAGAGTTCTAGAAAATGATGAATTTCATGAGACTTTGGTATAGAATCAATTGGAAAAACAACAAGAACAACAAGCCAAACCAGCCGAGACGTGACTAGATTATCACTGTCCTTAAAGCAATTTTGCCTCTACCGGTGAGCAAGGTAGTCTTCAGACAAATGCTTCCCAGGATATAACGGCTTACTTCCTTTCTATTGCTCTTAGAGAGAAAGTATTGAACTTGTTTAGTAGAAGTGAATGATAGTGAAAGGTAGAAGAAGAATGCTGCAGAGTTTTCACAAGAATTGAAGAGTTTTTCATGTATGTATTGAAGATAGCAAAGCCTACTATTTATAGGCTTTGAGACAAGTTCAAAAGACCTTTTTTCTGCAGATTTTTCCTCCATGGATCGGTTATGGACGTTCAATATGAAAGGAGATGTCATTTGGAGAAGAAGATGCAACTTTTGTGAACAGTCAGGTCACATTAGGCGCCTAATGTCACTTCGAACGACCCATTAGGCGCCTAATGTCACTTCGAACGACTGTACAAAATGACATCGAACGACTGTACAAAATGACATAGGAGCTTCATGTGACATCGAACGACCCATTAGGCGCCTAATGTCACTTCGAACGACTGTACAAAATGACATCGAACGACTGTACAAAATGACATAGGAGCTTCATGTGACATCAAACGACCCATTAGGCTCCTAATGTCACTTCGAACGACTGTACAAAATGACATTAGGCGCTTCATGTGACATTGAACGACTGTACAAAATCACATTAGGCGCTTCATGTGACATTGAACGCCTACAAGGCGTTCGAAGTGTTCTGGAAGTATCCCCGAACACTTCGAACGCTACATGAGGCGCTTCAAGTGATCTGGAAGTGTTCCAGAACACTTCGAACGCCTACATTAAGCGCTTAAAGTGTTTGGAACACCCCCATTTCCTTCCATTGTTCATAAAACACTCCAAACTTCATCCAATCTCATATCAAAAGGTTACATAACATTATACAAGGTTGGATCACAAGATTTAAAGTACTTTTAAGTACTTTTCCAACACCCGGTGTACTATGTTCTCGTCTTTGCGCAGGGTGCGGGAAGGGGGCGGATCGCTTCTGGATCTGGCGTACGCGGTTTTATCTTATACTTTGTGTAAGAGACTGTTTCTGCGGCTTAGACCTGTGACCTTAAGGTCAAAAAAACAGCAATCTTATAAGTTGTTCGGAGTCCTGTCGTGGAAAGGAGTATACATATGTGCATTACAAAAAAATTATGTATTCATGTCTCCACTTTTCGGTAGAAGGACAATTGTATTCTTGCTACAATAATTGTATGTTGAAAGCAATTTATGAAATCAGTACCTTTATTGGAAAAACACATACGATGCAGGTGTTGTGAATAAAGTCACTTGCTCTTTTTATCAAAAAAAAAAAAAAAGTCACTGCTCTTATGATAAAAAAAAGAAGCATAATTTGTCCTTTTTATTGTATTTCTATATTGACATCTGCTAGAATAAGATCAATTATGTTATTTTATTGCCTATATTCAGTTTTCAGTGATATTTAATCTAAAATTATGTTACTTATAACTTGATTATTAAGTAATGCTCAAGAACAACTCCCTACATGTAACCATACAAGTTTTAACTCATTCCGACAAGATGTTGTTTATAGATGTTTTAATCAGAAACTCATTGATCTCTTGGAATGGTAACATTTTTACCACATAACTCATAAAAAATGCTTACTGCAAATTGAACAAACAACTCTTTTACTTAATTGAGTCAGATGACAGTATTAGCCCAAATAACAGTATTGCTTTTACGTTATACATATTCAGATTAGAACATGCCCCTTTCTTATTTATGGAATTGCACATCTGTTCTTCATCATCATCATCCGTACTCAGTATATCCCAACGACAGCATAAGCTATCGTCAGGGTCTGGGGAAGGTAAGTGGTAGGCAGACAATACCTCTGTCCCAAGGGATAGAGAATCTGCTTCCAGTGAGACACCCGGCTCTAGATGTACCTGCATAAATAACATGATAATAGATATATGATGTGCTAGTGTGTTAGTGAGTGAACTGTGCACATCTATTCTTATGAACCTTTATACACAGGAAGTAGAATAGGAAAGTATTAGCCCTCAGGTCATAGTCCAGTTTGTACTCGGGTCAGAATTTACTTCAAGAGGTCAAGGTTCGAATCCAGGAACATGCACATTGTGGGAAGTTCGAATCCAGAGACACGCACAGTGTGGGTGCTCCACTGCTAGTAGGCCGAATGCATAGTTTGCGGGAGGGGGGAGGGAGACCTTGTGTGGATCACTGTGTATATCCTCACACAATCTAAGAGACCGCTGGGCTATTGATTTGCATTCTCCACAATACTCATTGGCTCTGGAGTGATGGATCCAGAGGTGAGGGATTTCTCCTTTATACTCCAGAATAAGAAAGTGGTGGTAACCGTCAATCCCGGCTGGCATATAGTTAACTAATGTGTATTTACAACTCTGTCCTTCTCTTAACAGACTAAACTAATTAGTTGAAGTTCCACTTACTTTTCCCACCTTCATTTTACACTTCTTTGTTGACCAAATACACTCAGATGTGTGTGTTCAGCAGCTGTAGCTTCAAGACTTTATATAATTAATAACTAAAAAAAAGTCAACGATAAATATTAGGCACAGTTTATTATTACAGTTTAAGGTTTCGCTTGTGTATTAGAGTGATTATTTAATGTTAGCTTGACAGCGGAGATTTAGGGGGAGGAGTTTCTCAAGAAGTTATGTCCTCCGATGTCTGATGTTCCTCAATTATTACAATTAATTTATAATCCCAATGCAATGAATAATCAAACTGACAAAATATTAAATTAAAATATCGTTATAATCAGTGTATAAAATTATCATAGTCTTCCTCTTTTCGTTGATGTATTTCTCATTTGTAAATAGTACAGTATCCAAAATATAATTTTATTTTGACTTTTAAATATAAGATATTGAAAAATCAAAATATACTTATATTTTAAAACGGAATTACTAAAAGCTTCAGATGGCATTTAATATATGAATATTTTTTAATCAGAAAGATGCCCGCCCTCAAGCTTTTATTCCAGGTAAATAGACCCTTTAAAATTGACAAAACAGTTTATCGGGTCAACAGTGGGTAAAAGGTAACAATTCAGCTAATTATAATATAGAAGTTTAACAGTAAATAAACGTTTAATTTTTCTTCAGATGAGCTCCTGTAAATCCTTGTTTATTCTGTTTTTTTTATTTATCCGGATTTAAGAAGCAGGCTACTCTAGTTAGAAAATTTTCTGGAGAATTACTTCAATTAAGTATTTTTGAAATTTAAAGAAAAGGAGAAAAGAAAGCCAAAAAAAAAAAAGTCCTTCCTGTGAAGGCATATAGAGAAAGGGGAGGCGTACCAAAGTTATAATTATATGAAAATATGAAGTCCAGAAAATGAGAAATGAATTAGTAGTTTAATTATACCACCTGGGCGACGTAGACAAATGGAAATGAATTATTTCTCCTGGCTACGTGCATTGAACGTTATGACAGTGACCTGTACACTGAAACTTTTGTCAACCCATGAATATGCTAGTCTCCATCTTCTCTAGATACTTTGAAAGAAGTCGTAAGTTGATGTTTTGTGATTTTGGAATAACACGTTCGAACTGTAAAAACAAATTTTTGCATAAAGTATAGGATAATGCAAACAATAGAGTTTGTTTTCAGTAAGACACTCATCTCTATATGTACCTGTATAAATGACAAAAAAATAGAGATATAATGTGATAGATTTTACCAAAAGAATGTAATATGAGTCTATGAGTGAAAGAGCAAATGGGATTTACGTAGGTCCATCTACCAATGGGATAAGAAACAATTTATCTCACTTTATCAAACAATTGAAGAGGGTCTTGATTTTAAAGATGGGATCTGCTAAACCCAAAAGAAAACAATTACATGTTTTTTTTTGGGTGTTTCTTATTATATTATAACAAAACAATTAGTTGTTTATGTTTTGATATATGGTTGGTGCAGCAAACATCAGTGCACTAGATCTGGTCTACTTAATTCAGCCCCCTACACAGCCTATCACAATCTCCCCCCTCCCCCCACCACCCTCCCTCACCCCCAAAGAAAACCCATAGAGCAAAAATATTATGCACGATCAGTCATGGCACGCTCATTCTTTAAAGACCCCTAAGGGGGTGCATGAATACACAATAATTTTGATGTTGCAACTTGGGTATGCATTAATTCTATTCGACTCAAGTAATCCCGGACACACACACATATATCTATATCTATATCTATATCTATTACTTCCTCTATCGCTCCGTCCTAAAATATCAATATTTTTATATAAATTTACATTATCGTAAAAAATCAAAACACAATTATATTTTAAATGGAAACAGTATATCATTTCCTGATGTATCTGGTAGCATCAAGCTGCTTCGTGTATTTGTTGCTTTGTTTCTTGAGAAAGAATAACTAGATCATTAAAAGAGCATTTTCAGTGTACTTGTCTCTAGCGTTCGTGGATGCCAGGTGTCTATTAACCCTATAAGTCTGGATGCCAAGTGTGTTTCATGAAACATTGGATGCTACTTAAAACTTCGTGGAAAACAATGGATACCAGGTGCAATTAACTCTTGTCTTAGAGGTTCCCGCCTATGGTAGGGTGTGAAGGGGTCGGATGTAGGCAACCATAACCATGTGTTAGAAACAAATAGAGCTCATGTAAATCCTTGTTTCTTCTGTTTTTTTTATTTATCCGGATTTAAATAGCAGGCTACTCTCTAGTTAGAACATTTTCTGGAGAATTACTTCATTAAGTATTTTGAAATTCAAACAAAAGGAGAAAAGAAAGCAATAAAGTCCTTCCTGTGAAAGCATATAGAGAAAGAGGAGGGTTGGTCCAAAAATGCAAAACCAAACTGACAAATATATGAAAATATCAAGTCCAGAAAATTAGAAATGAATTAGTAATTTAATTATACCACCTGGGCGACGTAGACAAATGGAAATGAATTATTTCTCCTGGCTACGTGCATTGAACGTTATGACAGTGACTGTACACTCTGAAACTATTGTCAACCCATGAAAGATGGGTTGGGATCAGAGGAGGTGAAAAATGAGGTAAAATATGAGGTCTCCAATCACAGATTGACATGTGTACAAAAGTGGAAGAAGTTTAAAATTTTTTTGTTTTTAAAAAATAGTTACTTGTACACGTGGCAACGCGTGATTGGAGGCCTCATATTTTGCCTCACTTTTTGCCTCTTGTGATCTCAACCGATGAAGGCTGTACGTTAATACCATTTTCCAATGAATATGCTAGTCTCCATCTTCTCTAGAGACTTTGGAAAAAACTAGTAAGGTAGTTGCTTTGTGATTTGGAGTCACATTTTGAGCTGCAAAAATAATTTTTTGCACAAAGTATACGGTAAGACAACCGATAAAGTTTGCTTTTAGTGAGACCTTCATCTCTATATATATCTGCATAAATGACACAAAAATAGAAATATAATGTGATAGTGTGATGAATCGAATAAGCTTTTACCAAAAGATCCAAAAGAATGTAATATGAGTCTATGAGTGAAAGAGCAAATGGGATTTACGTAGGTCCATCTACCAATGGGATAAGAAACAATTTATCTCACTTTATCAAACAATTGAAGAGGGGATCTGCTACCACCCAAACGAAAGCAATTAGATTTTTTAGGTATTTCTTATTATATTATAACAATATAATTAGTTGTTTAGCTTTTGATATATGGTTGGTGCAGCAAACATCAGTGCAGTAGATCTGGTCTACTTAATTCATCTTCATGAGATCACCTCATCCATTTTTTCCTCACCCCACGCGTCACCGTGCGACACGTGACAACAGGAGTGGGTGGTGAGGCTAGATGAGTGTAACCTGCATCTAGCCTCACCACCCATCCCCTGCTACCACGTGTCGCGCGGTGATGCGTAGGGTGAGGGATTTGAGGTGAGGAGATCCTAACCCTCCTACACAACCTATCACAATCTTCCCCCTCCCCCCACCACCCCCATCTACACCATGTTACCTCACCCCCCAAAGAAAACGAATAGAGCAAAAATATTCTGCAGGATCATTTGTGGCACGCTCATTCTTTAAAGACCCTTAAGGGGTGCATGAATACACAATAACTTTGGTGTTGCAACTTGGGTATGCATTAATTCTATTCAACTCAACACAACTTATTTGACCTGACATCTTCAGTAATCCCGGACATATATATATATATATATATATATATATATATATATATATATATATATATATATATATATATTACTCCCTCCGTCGCTCAGTCCTAAAATATCAATATTTTTATATAAATTTACATTATCTTACAAAATCAAAATACAACTATGTTTTAAATGGAAATAGTATATCATTTCCTGATGTATCTAATAGTATCAAGCCGCTTCGTGTATTTGTTAATTTGTTTCTTAAGAAAGAATAGCTAGATCATTAAAAAGGTGTTCTCGGTACACTAATCTCTCGCGTTTGCGCAGAGTCCGATGAGAGACCGAATTGTTTTTATTGAAGCATATAATCTGTATATTGAGAACACTACTTCAAAACAAAGAACGAGACCAAACAAAGACGAAAGATCCGTGCCGATCCTAACCACACGCTTAATCCCAAAACATGGTTAACAGCAGTATGCTTATTGCGTTTCAAAAATCATCGACTATTTAACTACCAATTCTCAAGATCATATAAATTTGCTTTAAATAATACTGCCTCAAAATATTGTGATATTTTGACTTAAACATAATTTAAAATCAAATCAAGTTGTGCCAATATTTATGCTCAAATTGAAATATGTTCAACTCAAAGCGAAAAAATATCATAATTGACAATGATAAAACGGGTGGAGCATTCAAGAAAACAGGACATGGGCCATACGAGTAGTGTCATAGCAGACTACATTGTGATGATGAAGAAGACGAGGTTCAATGTAGTGTTTAGAGGAATATCAACATGTTTCAAAGGGCACATTTATAACCCTAAAACAAATTAAAGCAGAGTTAGGTGTCACTTCAATGCAACTATTTTAGTTTTCTAACTTATTCAATCCAACCACAGTTTTGCGATTTCGTAACCGTTTAAGGAGACTTAACTAATCGATTACGATAAATTGGATCCCGAAACCAACACAAGTGGATAGGTAGAGAATACCTAGAGGCGCAAGACAACTCTCTCTAAAAAAACTCGGCATAGTAACCCCATAACTTCGGGCTATTTTCAATGCTATCAAAGAAAATACTGATACTAATAGTAATAACAATGCTACTAGTGATACAGATGATAATCCCGAAGATTCAAGAAATAAAGTAGCTTTGATACGATATTCTCAACAATCCGATTTTCGAAGTGGAATATCTATCAAATCGTTGCAATTGATGTTCGATCCCGAAAAGAAGGTAAAGACATGCAGAAAGTGGGTTTTCAATAGGAAGTGCTTGTCAAACTTAAGAGCATACCATTTGATATAAACAAGAAAATATTTAACATTAGTTAATACGTCAAACGGCGGGCCTTAGAGCAACTGGTATATTTACTGCTTAGTGATCTTGAGATCACGAATTCGAACCGCGGAAATACAAATATAAAATAAAACTGCGTACATCAGATCGCGAAGCGATCCGACTCCTTCCCGGACCATATGAAAACGTGAAAATCTAGTGTACCAAAAACATCAAAGCATTAAAATAAGGCTCTCCCACTTGCATTTCCTATGATGTGATCAGAACTAGTAAGGGGGGGAAACGTAAAAGAAATTTAGGAAGATAGAGTTGGTTCCTTCAGAATACTAGGTGTCCCTCATGCTAAAGTGAAAATAGGTTTCAACCAGTTTGTTGCACTCATTGCCGTTAGACACATGATGCAAACTATTCTAAAGAGAACAATCAACAAGCAGCACATAGTACTATTATTCCACAAGAACTTCACATCTTCTACAGCTTATCTGCAAATTTGAATAAAGAAGTCAAGCCAAACCTCCTCCACCATGGTGTCACAGACGCCACATTGTTCTTATATATTAGCATAGGTAAACCAGGATGATTCTGACTCAGCATTGTGGTTCCCTCTGTCACACTAAACATCGATGATCTGGCATACATACCAAAAAAGAAATATCAGAAGGCTAGCATTGGATGGCCTGAATATTTGGGAAACGTAATAGTAAAATTTCAGTAAGATATCTATCATTAGATAATTTCTGCTCAAAGGAAAGAGGAAGAGAAATAAAAGTTATACAACATTTCTTCTACTGGCTTGCTCCCTAAGAGAGATTAGAGATCAGATGTTTAGAAAGGGTTCCTATTGTGGGACTAATAACATAACATACCCCTCAACACAAACATATCCGCGTCTACTTTAAAAAGTACAAGGTATGTTCCCCAAAGAATTACCTCTGTGGTTCTGGCCCTTCATATGCATACGTGAAGAAGCCCTGCCGTTGCTTGTGCTTAGGATTAGCTGAGCATATTATATATACTCGTCCACGCCGCTTCACTGTCTGACAGTGTGCACACATTTTCTTAACAGCTGATCTAACCTTCATGATGGTTAAAATCTCAAGAAAAAGAACAGTTCTTATACAACCTTCTCGACCCTCCTGATCAATCTGATGCATACCACAAACAAATCATAAGCCTTCTTAGGTTCAGACAGAAAACAACCCAACTTCCCCAGTAACAGTAGTAAGATAGCGAAAACGGAGCTCTATCATTGACAGAATTACAGAAACAAAACTTTCATTCAATAATATCAGGCAAAAAAAGCCTGGGAAGCAATAGCAATTGGTGTAACACATTACATATAGCAACCTGAGCCTAGGATATCAAAAGTTAGAGTTGAACTGGCTCGTAATATGGATAACCACCAGTGTAAAATATAGCAAACTTGAGCATAGAATATCAGAAGTTAGAAGTGAACTGGCTCCTAATATGGACAGCCACCAGCTTGACAAGTTTATATATGATTACCAACATTCGGGCTTGAAGCATAAAGGCCCTCTGACATTTCTCAACTTGAAGATAGTTCAAGACTTCACTGTTTCCTGAAAACCAAAGGATGATTGCAAACAACCAACGCTTGGGCATTACAGTTTTTGCTAATCATAACTACAATAGTTTTCTGACTCTTTAAGAGCATAACAATTTCCATGAAACACAGGTTCTTCCAGTAAAACTCTTCAGAACGACAAAACACTCACATTCAGACTAACCATGAGCCAATGCCCAACATTTTCTGAAAACTACTCTAAGCTTGTTCCATGACGAATGTGGCATGTATGAAAATGACTTTCCTGAATAGATAATTTTACTTGATGTAATTGCTAAAAGAAAACACCCACATACATGCAATTGCCAAAGCAGATCTTCATAAGCTTTAAACTTGGTCCCAAGTCCCAACAAGTATTATAACTTATCACCTAGAGACCAATTCAAAGCAAGCATCGTGTACATTGTTCAAGGGGAAACATATAGTTCCCATCCCATACCAAATTTCCTCAATAAGAAACGCAATTGAAGCAAATTCAAATGAAAGATCAGAAATTTGATACGTATCCAACTGGAAGCTGAGCCTTTTTGCAATAATTAGTCCAGCGCCCCAAGTTCACAGGTTTGAATCGTGAAAACATCATTTGTAATCTTATCTTAACTATAAATGTAAGGTAAGATATTCTACTTAGGCCAAAATAGCCAAAATCCTCAGGAATACCTTCTTGTCCTGGTATGAAATGCTTCCTGAATGCTATCGTCATAAGTTGCACATGAGGAAATAGCAAGAACAAAATCCTATTAACAAAAAGTGATCTTTAAAAAAGAATTACTTTTTTAACATTTACTTCTTATACTTTTGACTTATTTCAAAGGATCAAGACAGAAAAATGAACGAATGAACTGAAGACAAAAACGGATTCGAGAAAGTTAAAATCTAATCTGTTGCCAGAATATTACGGATCAAATAAAGAAAATAAGTTTCCAATGAATTTATCTTTTCACAGATGAAATTAACAATTATATTCGTTAGATATAAACTAGAAACAACAATCTTCTAAACGACGAATTCAGCAGCAGAAGGAAAATGAGACAACGAAAATGAAGTTAAAGCCATACCTCTGTAAAGTCGAGCGCTTCGTCGAGTCTGCGGTTGGGGCGAATCGCTTCTGCAGGTCAGAGGTGGAGGCTGTGGAGTGATTTTCAGGGTTTTGAGTTTTAAGGGTCGTAAAAATGCGAAAATTTGTATATTCATCTGACTAATTATTTAATTTTTGAATTGTTAGATACTTAATTAACTAAATCATTTTTACTAATTATAGAAGAGAGTTTTTATATAAACGGCTCAGGATCTGTTTGTACACTTGTACAAATTAGATTCAACTTGCTAATTTAGAAAGGGCTACCTCATTATACCCAAAAGTTATAAGTATTTCAATGAGCTATTTATTTTTACATTTCTTCCGATACTGTAAGACCCAAAAGGAGAGAGGGGGGGGGGGGGGGGATGAGTATGAAAATATTTCATGATTGCATTTTGTAACTTTTCCTCTTATTGATTGTTACGTTCGCAATTTTCATTATGGTCATCGAAAAGCAACATATGTGTGTTTTTAACACATAAATATGGTTGCGTACATCAAATCCTTCAATACACAACCATAAACGGAGGTTTCTAAAGTAATAGAGTAATGTTGTTCTTGTTATGTTTGCAATTAATTATTTTGTATTTTTATATTACCAATTTATACATCTAATTGTATACCATTCATCTTGATTATGTAAAAATATAATATAATAATATTTATAGTTAAAAGAATACTTTTTCAGTATAAATAAAAAATGTAGGACAAATAAGTATAGTTTAGATAGGAAAAGTGATTCCTTTGCTGTTTTTCTTTGATACGAATCACTGTCATTTTGATGTTTTTTTCCAAAGAAAATTTCGATCATAAAGAAAGGGAGGGTAGTTCACAGTTGTCATCTTAAATCAACTTTAAAGTGTAATAATATTCAAATTACTTTGAGAAGTCTTTCAAAATGTGATATATTTTTTAATTTGGAAATCATTAACAAATGTGACATATTTAATACTCGTTTTCTTTAATTCACCATGACCTAAAAATGCTTTTAAACTGATTTGACACTGATTTGTGCATGTCTAAGGACCAATTTTCCTCGTGGGTAATCGGAAAACAACCTCTGTGTTTTTTTAACATATAGGTATAATTACGTATATCCGACCTCCCACACTCCGCCATATAAGAGAATAGGGTTATCTTGTTGTTGTAAGGACCAATTGCATGTTGAAAAAGAAAACACTAATTGTTCTAAACAAATAATCCGGGAAAAAAAATAGTGATCTAAATATCCATGGAAAGGTCACTTTACACACTGAATTTTAGATTGAAACCTGAAAGCAACTATTCAAGTCAGTTTGACATTTACCTTTGCGAAATCAGAGAGAGGGTATCTTGAACATGCAGCAGCATTGGATGCTTTGAAACCGTTTCAGCTAGAACCTTAATTCAAAAAGCCCAAAGAAAAAGGGAAGAAAATGAAAAGAAACCACAGATTTCAAACAGTTCAACTAGTTAGCAGCTCACACAATGCTGATACATGTGCACACTTATGATAATTACAGCAAGTGATGGACCAACATCCCATGATTTCCTCTGTCAAGCTAGAAAACTTCTGAAAATACTATGAAAATATGCAATCAGCTAGTAGCCTTTTCTCACATTGATAATCTCAGTGGATATAATTTGAGAAGCAACTAAGCAGATACAGAGATGCATCTTGCTGTAAAAACTCGAACTTTATAGGCTTCAGGCTTGCACAAAGAAAACCTCTCGTCTTTTTTACCAATTTCAACAACAACAACAACAATCATACCCAATATATCGCAACAACAACAAAAACTATCGCTAGGGTCTGGAGAGGGTGAGAGGCAGTCAAAACAATACATCCATCATCATCCAAGAATCACAGACTTTAGGATGCCCATAACTTAACCTGTAGGTTTTAGAAGATGTTATCCAGATTTCCTCTTCCTTCCAAGGACGGAAGCTTTTTCCAATCTTGGTCCACCCATCCTCCATTTCTTAAATGCGGCTGTCGAATTTTGAGCAGCCTCGTACAACCTTGCTTCTTCGTTGGTTAAAATAGTCAAATATTTAGGAGCTACAGCAAGAGCAGATGTATGTGCTTTAATAAGCACATCCTTGTATCTAACTTGAAATGCAACCAGGATGAAAGGTCCAATGGTTTTATCACCGACCAGTGGGGCAATCTTGAGCCCTAATTCATAGAAATCGACCTCTCAAATCAACATGAGCAGCATCAGCCCCAATTTCCTTTCGTGTCTTAGAAACTTTCTTGAAGTAAGGAGGTACATCAACTGATACCACTCCCCTCAGGTGAAGATCCCGAGCTAGCCAAAATGGCAATTCTGCTTTGGAACCTGCTTCCACTTGTAGAAATTATTGAAGCATTTAACACAAGAAGAATGGAAGAATAATTGAATATTATTAATCAAGTTGCAGAACATGAAGATTCTGCTCTTCATTCTAATTCTACAGAGGAGGCCTTTATACTACTGTACAATAGAGAGAGAAAAGAGATCCAACGGTAATATTAGTACATTAGTACAACGGCTACTAGTCTAATATTCTAATTCTTTAATATACAAGTATTTTCAACACCCTCCCTTAAGCTTGGCATAGATGTTTGTACAACCAAGCTTGGACAGTAATTTATGAAATAGTCCAGGAGACACCGCCTTTGTAAGTATATCTGCAACTTGCTCTAAGGAATTAACGTGCTTTAGAACCAATGTATGATCTTTCAGTTTTTCTCTAATGAAGTGACTGTCGATTTCAACATGCTTGGTCTTGTCATGATGGACTGGATTCTCGGCCATGTGAATAGCAGAAATGTTATCACAATAAGCATTAATCTTTAGTTCAGAATCCAGCTGATGCAAATCTTTTAAGACTCTTTTGATCCATAACCCTTCACATAGACCCAAGGCCAAGGGCCTCAGCTCAGCTTCAGCACTGCTTCGTGCCACAACAGTCTGCTTCTTACTTCTCCAGGTAACAAGATTGCCCCAAAGAAAGGTACTGTAGCCCGAAGTAGATCGCATGTCACTTTTGGAACCACCCCAGTCAGCATCAGTGTAAACCTGTATATCCCTTTAGGCTCCATAGGGGTAGAAACAGACTTACATCCGATCATACATGTTTCTTGCAGAAGGTCTAAAACATATTTACGCTGAGAAATCATCATGCCAGTCTTGCTTCTTCCCACTTCCATACCTAAGAAATATCTCAAGGAACCAAGATCTTTAATCTCAAATTTAGCTGCAAGATATCTTTTTGCCTTATCAATCTCAGAGTTACAGTTGACAGTCAGAATTATATCATCCACATATACTATAAGAATTACAACAATTCTGCCGAAAGAGTAAACAAATAAAGTATGATCACTGTTGGCCTGTTTAAAACCGTAAGCACTTAAAACTGTGGTAAATTTACTAAACCAAGCTCTAGGTGATTGTTTTAGACCATAAATAGCCCTTTTCAGTTTGCATATTTTTCCTTTTGTTTCAACTGTCTCATAACCAGAGGGAATGTCCATATAAACGAGTTCCTTCAGTTCTCCATTTAAGAAGGCATTTTTGATATCTAGTTGTATCAGTTTCCAATCAAGATTTATGGCTATAGAAAAAATTATTCTAATTGTATTAAGTTTAGCTACAGGAGCAAACGTCTCCATGTAGTCAATACCATAAGATTGGGTATATCCCTTAGCCACAAGTCTAGCTTTGTACCTATTTAGTGTGCCATCTGAGTTGTACTTTAAGGAAAAAACCCATTTACACCCCCACAGGTGTGATGTTATCTGGTTTGGCAATAACTTCCCAAGTATCATTCTTAATTAAGGCTGACATTTCTTCACTGACAGCCTGCTTCCAATCAGGATGTTCTAAAGCTTCCTTAATAGAACTGGGGATAACCTGTGTATCAAGGTTCACATGAAATGCCTTAAAAATAGGGCTTAACTTATTATACGATATTACCTTGTCCAGAGGATGGACGCAAGTGTATCCCTTAT
The DNA here is from genome assembly GCA_036186865.1 of Eustoma russellianum. NCBI lineage: Eukaryota > Viridiplantae > Streptophyta > Magnoliopsida > Gentianales > Gentianaceae > Eustoma > Eustoma russellianum. The sequence continues at coordinate 3,539,771 of AP025044.1, forward strand.
GACTAAGAAATTTGTGATATCTAAGGCATTCACGAGTCCCTTTTCTTATAGCAATCGGTAGGTTGTCTGATGTATGAGGTTCAGTGTTGGACTGAGTTCCATATTCCTGGACAACAGGTACAGTAGTTACATGATTAGGAGTACCACAAGATATATCAGATGTTACCTGATCTCTCCTTCTGCAATAAACCTGAGTAATAAGGGGCCTGATCCTATCAGTTTGAGCTCCTGTCTGTGTTTCAGTTTTCCAGGATGGCCCCTTCATCACAGTGATCTTCTACAGTCTGTTTTTCAGAAGTAGTATGGTCAGTACTTACAGGAAATACATCAATGATACTCCAATAATGGTCCTGCCCAGACTGAATACTATTCTGTATGGATGAAGAAAAATAAGATATGTTTTCATCAAATGTAACATCCAACGTAGTATACATCTTCCGAGTATTTGGACAAAAGCATTTGTAGCCCTTTTGGGAAGTAGAGTATCCCAGAAACACACATTTAACAGACCTTCTATCCAGTTTACCCCTATGATTAGATTGCAAGTACACATAGGCAACACATCCAAAAATTTTGAATGGAAGTTCGGACAAAAGCAGACAATGGGGAAAACAGTAAGTAACTTCTCCCTTGGACTTACAAAGTTCATTACTCTTGATGGCATTCGATTTATGAGATAAGTGGCGGTGAGGACAGCCTCACCCCCTAAATATTTGGGAACATCCATGTAGAACATCATTGACCTAGCAACTGAGAGTATGTCTATGTTTTCTCTCAGTTATACCATTTTGCTGAGGAGTATAGACGTTAGACGTCTGGTGATGAATGCCATGTTCCACTAAGATGTTCTTCATGGTTTTATCCAAGAATTCGCTGCCATTGTCAGTCCTCAAATTTTTAATGCTAGCATTGAACTGATTTTGAACAAGCAAGAGAAACATTTTGAATACGTGAGACAACTCAGATTTATGTTTCATCAAATAAATCCAAGTTACCCGCGTGTGATCATCAACAAATATCACAAACCACCTGCAACCATTGACATTTAGGACCCTAGATGGGCCCCAAATATCAGAGTGAATTAGATTGAATGGTTTGCTTTCCTCATAGTGCTTTGGAGGGTACTGAGCCCGAGATTGTTTTCCATACAAGCACGTTTCACATTTAAGAGAGCCTAGAGAAATATCAGAAAACAAAGTAGGTTTAATCTTCTTAAGGTACAGAAAGTTAGGATATCCTAGCCTTCTATGCCATAACAAAATAAGATCAATTCTAGAGTTGTCTATTCGAGAGACATTAATTCTGTCATTACAAGAATAAACACCAGAATTGGTCTTGGGACTGCTTGGTCTTCCAGTTTCCAAAACATACAGTCCATCTTGATGATTAGCATTGCCAATCATCCCCTTGGAACCATTCTTCATTACTGCATTCCTCTGAAAATATGAGGAAGTGGATGATAGAAAATAGCATTGACTTGGTGAAAAAACAGCCCAGCATTTACTGTCAGTTACAAGTTGTTTAACTGAGATCAGATTACAATCTAGACTAGGAACATATAGTACATGTTTGAGTCTAAGACAGTCAGATATTTGAACATCTCCAAAGCCTAAGATATCAATATTATCACCATTAGCTATTCTAACTTTTCTGGAACAGTTAAACAGTCTGAAGTTATTTAGCACAGATTTGTTAAAGGTCATATGGTTGGTGGCTCCTGAATCGATTATCCAAAAATCTAGTTTACCTCTAATACCTGTGCTAGCCATCGTTGCTCTGACTTGTTCACCAGTTGCATGAGCTCTTTGACTGTCCAAAACCTTCACCATGGCTTCAAACTGAGCTGGTGTGAATGGAGCAGGACATGAGTTAGGATCTGGCCCGGATTCCACTAATGCAGCTCTAGGGTTCCTCCAAGAATCAGCATCAGACTTCCAAGATCCAGTGGACTCAAATCTATTACCATAGTTAGGTCTTTGGTTGTTATGCTTAAAGAAACCAGGGGGAGGTTTGACAGTAGCTCCAGGACGCCTATAACACTCCTCAACATTGTGATTTTCCCTATGACAATACTTACAGTACTTTTTAGTATATCCCCCAGATTTAGATCCTGTTTTTCTTGACACAAAACTACTATCCCTATTGTTTTCAGTTTCTTGTGTGACCAGTGCAGACGACTCAGAAGAAACTACAGTCACAGAAGACCCCATCATTACCTTCAAGCGACTTTCTTCTTGCCTAACCTCAGAAAAGGCAGTTGTTATAGTAGGTAAAGGTTTGGTGCTTAAGATCCTTCCCCGTACAGCATCTAGATCTTTGTGAAGACCAGACAGAAAAACAAATAATCTCTTTGTTTCTTTTATCTTCCTATAGACGAGGTCATCAGCAGAACACTCCCATTTCCACAGTTCTAAAGAATCAATTTGTTGCCATACCTGAGATAGTGTACTAAAGTATTTACTCACGGTTTGGTCTTCTTGTTTAATATCCCTTAGTTGTATTTCCAGTTCATACAACTCAGAGATATTGTCCTTTGGGGAGAACATTTCTCTAGCAGCTTTCCATATAGCAGCAGCCGTAGGATAGAGCATGAAGGTATTACTTACCTCCGGAATCATTGAACCCAGCAACCAGGACATTATCATGGAGTTCTCAGCTTCCCAGATGGAGTATTTTCCATCTGTTTCAGCAAGAACAACCATCTTGTCGGATAAATACTCCTTCTTGCCCCTTCCAGTGACAAACAGTTCAACAGCCCTGCTACATGGCAAGTACTTGTTGCCATGCAGCTTTTGGTTCGTGATGGAAACTGGAATCGAATCTAAGATAGTGCCAGACGAAGCACCAGTGGATTTTTCTCCAGATGGAGCAGAGGTCACTTCGCTACCTTGATCTGCCATGGTTAAGTTGAAGAGAGAAATGCAGAAGAGAAGGAGTCTTAAGAGATTTTATTTTCTCCAGATGTATACAGAAAAGGAGAGAGGATTAGAGGTGTGAGAGTTCAAATAACGAGTAGGAGATGTTCAAAAAAGAACGATCTTGGGAGAAGAAGTGAAAAAATCTCTGTTGATGTAGAAAGAGCAGATAGAAGAGAAAGATGGCATTAAAGCCATCTGAAATATTGGGTTAAAGTTGTCTTAGGACCGGAGACGTTGGGACTCCCCCTTCACAAAAAAAAAATGAGCTATCTCGGGTTTTGTTTACACGAAATCTTAAAGAAGATATTTCCTATTTCGTTTTTCTTTTCCTCCTTTTTTTGTTTAAAAAATAGTGCAGAAATTATTAAGGACTAAAATTTGTAACCTGGCAACGTGGACACATGCAATACCGGGTACACACACGTGTACAATACATGTACAATTTTAACTTTCCACGCGTAAAGGTATTCCCAACCCAGGGAACCTTCTGGATCCCTGATAAAGCTTAATAAATAAAGATAATTGACGATAATACTCAATTGACAATAATACCCTTTCAAAGATAATGAATTTACTGTTTTTCACCTTCTTCTTCGTATCCCTGTTGCAAAGAGCAGGCATACACAAGGAAAAAATAAAAAACAACTTACAACCAGAATATTTTTTTTTCTTCCACTGCTTGAAAACAGTCTTGAAGATTTGAATAATTTGAGCGAATTAATAGAGAGAGGTAATGCCCTCTGCTGCTTTGTTGAGTTTGTCCTTGAATCGTTTGAGTTGTACAGTAGGGCGAAGCTTTTTTGTTCCACCCGGAAGAATTGTAAGAATGTATAAGGAATGTTCCCCTTCTGATTCAATGAGATGAATAATAACAGCAGTAGCACCAAATGCTCTGATACCATGTAGAAATTATTGAAGCATTTAACACAAGAAGAATGGAAGAATAATTGAATATTATTAATCAAATTGCAGAACATGAAGATTCTGCTCTTCATTCTAATTCTACAGAGGAGGCCTTTATACTACTGTACAATAGAGAGAGAAAAGAGATCCAACGGTAATATTAGTACATTAGTACAACGGCTACTAGTCTAATATTCTAATTCTTTACAATATACAAGTATTTTCAACACCACTCTGTTTGTGTCATCACCTGAATCAAGAAACCCTATCCTTTCTGCTGCTTGCTGGAACACTGCTGGGACAACCTCTTCTTCGGCAAGAATATCGTGGATGTCATAATAATTTCCCATTGCTATACAAAACTGAATGTGTTAAGACCTTCTTACATGAAGAAAACCCCATACTAAGATCTATAAAAATGGCTCAAGGGTAAAATCATACAGTATTTCTCAACCACAAGGAAATCAATGGTTTCAAATAAAGTAGATGTGATTGTTTTTGTGTGTATATAAGTATGTATGTGTGTGTAGTTATTCTCATCCCTTATCAACTCCACTCAATCAAATCCATACATAAAGGAAGCACAAAGATGCTAAATCTCACAGGCAAACCACCCTGACTGTGCCAGAAGTTCACATCAAGAACTTCACTAAGTGCAGTAGACAGACATTCTGCATATAAATACACACTCCACAATCACTCCAAGGTGGTCAAGGAAGCCATCAAATCTAAGATATGATAAACTAAAGGAGGAAAAATTTAAAGCACAAATGCAATGGTTACAGCCTCCTTCTGAAAATTTCCAATTGTAGATGAAACTAAGATCTAAGAGTACAGCACAATTTAGCATGGACAATCAAAAGCCAGAACGAAACTTGCTCCTAATATATGTGACTTTGACAACTCTGTACTCGACTACCAACATTCTGGCTTAAAGCCTGAGGGCAGCTCCCTCTGATATTTTTCATGTTAAAGACAGTTTCAAGATTTTTTGGAACCAAAATGCGACAGTGAACAAGCAATGGGGTATTACAGTTTTTGCTAATCAAACCTGCCATGATCGTCATCTAACTTTCTGACTAAAGAAGATTATCCTAGAAACACATCTTCCTAGCAGTAAAACTCTTACAGAACTAAGAACACACACATGTGGAACAAAGTTGAGCCTAGGTCCCCTTTTTTCCTCCACCACCTTGGGAAGGTTTCGAAAACTACTGTAAACTTGATATGTAATTAAAATGCTTTTCCTGAATTCATAATTTTACTTGTCGAGAGAAACTTGCTAAGATACAAGCAGTTTCTAAACCTGAACTTCATAAGCTTTGAACTTGGTCCAAATACTAAAAGGTAGTAGAACTTATCACCAGTACAGTAACCAACATGAAGAAGAACCAGCATTCAAAGCAAGCACTTGGTACATTGTTCAATTGGACAAAGTATAGATCCCATCGCATACCAACTCTCCTCAATCAGATACATTACAAAGAAAGCACCTCTATATATACATACACACGCACACACACACATAACTGCCTTGTCAAGCATACATCCAAATAACTACCTTTTCTTCCAGATTTGGAAATCCAAATAACTGCCCTTTCTTCCAGATTTGCAAATTTTTCCTGAATGCTTCAGTCATAATTTGCAAATAAGGAGGTTCCATATGAAATAACAATCATAAGAAAACGCTATTAGCAAAATGTGATTTTGAAAAAGGCGACTGATGTAAACACTCAATTTTAATATTGTTAAGTAGCAATTGATAGACAGCTTGACGTAATTTTTATTATAGATCATTATAAAACAACCTCTGAGTGTTTCTAAAACATAGGTATGGTTGCGTACATTTGACGCCCCATACCCGTGATAGGCGGGAGCATAGGGTAATGTTGTTGTTGTAATTCCTTTAAAAACAAGGGGGAATGAAATGAGATGTAGACAATAGTTGTCCACAGAAAGGAGAACCAAAATTTGAGCGAGAATAGCAGATCGGACGAAAAAGATAAAGACTTTCCATGAATCTATCATTTTATGGACGAATTCAACAAACTCATTCGATATAAACTTTAAAGAAGCTTTCAGACAGAAAATTTAGTTGCAGAAGTAAAATGAGAATGTGAGAATGAAGCAAAAGTCTTACACTTATATCGAGCGCTTCTTCGAGGCTGCTATGGTATAAAAGACACCTTTTACCAGCGACTGGAAAGCAGAAAGACAGCAGCAAGACCTGCTCCCTTCTAAGATGGAGGTCGGTGGGTTTTCTTTGGGGATGTTTTTTTTTTTGGGAGGGAGCGGGTACAATTTCTTTCTCTGTTTTTATTTATCTATTTTTCTACATAGGGCGGGGACTTGGAAATTTAAAAAATAATTTGGTTTCAAAAATAAAAACCACAAATACCATACGATTCCTCAAATAGCTCTAATACACAATTCAAAATGACTCCAGAAGCTGAATTGCATCTTACTTGTGTAAGTTTTCTAGAACTGTTTTCAAGTTATATTTAGTTTATTAATCATGCCCTACCTAGTAGCTGATAATGTATAAAAATTATATTGATTCTGTTCTATAATCTTCACACAATTAAAGGGACGGTAAAAATTCAGTTTTTTTTAATTACAATGTTGTTCATAAACGAGGTAAATATAATTTTCAGACAGTGTTGTAAGACCTATCTTGAATTTAGGACGACTTTATCAAAATCCACACAAAAAGGTATGTAGTACAAATGTCGTAAACAATACACATAAATATGAACCAACAAACGATTGCCAATTAAGTACGTTTAGTATACAAAAAACACAAAAATCATTACAATGAATATGAACAAATTAATTATTGCCAATATGTCCATCCGTACTGCATGACCTCTTACACACCTAGGCTGTTCTCCATGTCTAGTAGGACTGGTAGGTTTGGATGATTGGAGTATCAGTATATACACTGACTGTGACTAATGATGAGATTACTCTGCCACGTCATCTTAATCTGAATATCTCTACATCATCCATGTGACCAGGCCTCATACCTTCCGCATCTAGAAGACCATTTACGTCGTAATAGAACTTGTAATTTTTGACATATATTAATAACTTATCATGTGTATGAGAAAGTATTTAGACAATAATATTATAAACCTTTCATCATAGTCGGATGCAACCTTCTTGCCGAATACATGTCTCTCTTGTATAGCTGACATACGTAAATAGTCTCCACTGAAGGCCTTATATTTATTTGTGTCGGAACTAACACTGAATGAACTCATATGATACATATTCGAAATAGCACCTAAACTAGTTGAGAATGTCACATTGTGGTTTTTTTTTAATTTCCAACGGAGACTGTTCTACTTTCAAATTATTTGTATTTATGATGTTTTGGTTTAGTATGGTTTCCTTAAAAAGAAAAATAAGTTATGATTATACTTATTCGCTTTAACCATCTCTGATATAATAAATTATTAATATAGACATTATAAAACATTCAATATACTGGAGATTTTAATTTTCGTAGCATGTCCTTTAATATTCTGTAATCCATTTATAAATCATCATAGACGTTATAAATTAGGAAGTTAGATAAATACTGCTACCAGAGGACATGTCGTTAGAAGTAGTTAACGACTGCCGACTTACACTACTGAAGGACATGCCATGGGGCTCGATTTAAAGAGATTTTTAACGACTCTTACACTCTACGATACTAATATTCATTATTTTGAATATAACCATAATTATAATCAAATTCCCAACCACCAAGCATTAATTTACATTCAGGTACAAGTTGATATAAGAACACAGATGCTTTTCTCTTTCGTACAAATTTCTTACAGAAGGCACAACACAAATCAACTGAAATTTTCTCAGGAAGAAATAGAAAAGTCATAGCCAGTTAACTGTTCCTCGCATTGCTGTGAACACAAGAAAGAAAAACTTCAAGACATGCCCTTGTTCTTCGTCACAGAAGATAATCTAGGGCCCTTTATACTAAATAGAAAAGGGACGCTCCACTTTACAAGGATCATTGTCGGTAAGGCAATGCCAGTGCATTTGATTTGACTATCATCCCAGGACCAACAAATTGTGAAATGAATGGCCGTGTCTTTAATTTTAGAAGCAAAAACACCCAGGATGACATCCAACTCCTCATTATCCGATTGTGTCGATTTTTTCGGCTGCAAGAGTAGCTGCAGACGCTGCATCCTTCAGACCAAGCTTCCCTAACTCATTTGAAAAGCCTTCCAAATCAGAAGCCGATATTTTATAAGGACTTTGCGCATTGCTAGGAAAAGAGCCATTTGCTACTTCATCTTTATAGTCTGAAAGAGCTTTATTGATGATGTCTCCAACGCGTGCATACTGTTTGCAGAACTTTGGAGTCACCTGAAATCAGGATGACACGATGATTGATAATGATCTAGAGCTGAAACGTACAAACAGAAGAAACCCAAAATGTAAAGTATTGATCTTTTTTGACATGTTGACCTTAGCATGATGAGGATGTTGCAGCATTCCTAACAAATCATGGTATACCAGCACCTGCACATGTGTATAACAAGTTAATTTGCAAGAAGTATTTAATCCGCTCCGTGAATAAGAAGCTCATTGCTGGTTGCAACATCCAGAAGCATTACATAAATTGAGAAAAGGGAGTAGGGTTGGGCGGGAAGGCGAAGAACAAAAGGAAATCCCAGAGATGTACAAGCAGACAAGGTAACAACTTCAAAGCAGAACCCATCCTCATGCCATAAGGAATTCAAATGTGTTCCCAAGATGAATGCCGAAGCCAAACCTTTCTCATATAGAAAATAAAAGAAAGAAAGGAAATGGAATAACCTGACCGCTGCAGAATGGACCAGCGCCGATGCCAATAGTAGGGATTTGAAGGGCAGCTGTTGCTGCTGCAGCCACAGGTGCTGGAACACACTCTAGAACAACAGAAAAACACCCTGCTTCCTGCAACGCTAAGGCAGTCTCCACGACCTGCATGACTCATAGTATTCAACCGGGAAAAATGAAAGCATAAACCCACATTATGATCAACATAAAGAGACAGGGGAGAAAGTCTGAGAACAAGTTCACCAAAGGAAACCTTGATAGCACTGGTGATGGTTTTGCCTTGAGGCCTAAATCCCCCAAGAACACTGATGGCCTGAGGTGTGAGGCCAACGTGCCCCATCACAGCAATCCCAGCTTCAACTATAGATTTTGCTGCTGAAATTCTAGATGGTGCTCCACCTTCTAGTTTGATTGCATCCATTCCACCTTCTTTCAAAACCCTTACAGCCGTATCAACTGCCTGTTCGAATATTGAACAATAGTTTTAGAAACCAAGAAAGTACAGACACCAAAAGTGCACGTGCATATCAGACCATAACGATCAGAGCTATTGCCAAAATCTCATACTTCTGCACATGAAAACGAAGTTTATGCAACTTATTTTCAATCCACAACGCCAAAACAACCACTGCAAATTCAACTTTTCCATTCATAGGGGCAGTGAGTCTGAAGCCATGTCTCCTGTTGAGACCTTATAAAATATCAGTTACTTTCTTTTGCCAACATCGCTATCATCACATATGCAAGAAGCCCTTTTCGTACGGTTCATTCAACCACAAACCATGGTTTTCATGCAATCTGCATGATATAAGTAGCAATTCTTTCAACCAGTGGTAAGTTCTTGTCCTGATAGAATCATGGGAAAAATGTGGGAAACAGCATAAGGCACACGTCGTTACACAAAGAAAATCAAAATCAAGTAAGTATTTGTGTTTAATTATTTAAAGTAAGTTTTTACCCACCGCCTGGCTCTCTATCCAAATTCTATCGCTTGATCATTTACCCTGAAAAATATCAACACCTTGCAACCATACCTTTCTTTGTTTAAGACAAGAAATCAAATAGAGACAGGAAAAATCCAACAGTAATTGACTCAAGAATCAAACACCTGTTGAGCACTTGATTCATAGGTCCCAAAAGGGAGATCCCCAACAAGAAGCGGCCGCTTAGCTCCTCTAGCCACAGCACGGCAATGAACAAGCATCTCCTCGAGTGTAATAGGCAAAGTGGTGTCATGGCCATGGACCACCATAGAAGCGGAGTCACCCACAAGACAAATGTCAATGCCAGCAGTATCTATATGGACGGCAGCTGGATAATCATACCCAGTAACCATGGTAATGGGCTCTCCTTTCCGGTGCTTCACGCGCAAGTGAGCTAAGGTCACTCTTTCATTTGGATTTTGCACCTTTGGGCCTCCATATACAGTATTTTCAGGAAAATTGCTCATGCATCTTGATCCTATTATCGAGGACTGCCTGGAGAAAGAATGATTTTTTACCATAGAGACTAGTGAACGTCTGATCGAGCGATAAAACGCCATTGAGTATGATAGGAACGTGAAAAGTTGTAGCAAAGCAGATGCATGGGAGTTCGATGAGGCCCTAGATCCAGCAATACCACCACATAATTATTGTACCTGATATGAAGGTGGGGAAAAAATATAATTATTCATAGCATGACCTACATAATGGGCGACCCTAAAATCAAGGGTTGCAGTTCATAGCACATCTTAACACATAAGGACAAGACAATATATAATTCACGAAACTTAAACAATCTAGTCATTTGATCAGTTTGTTCTTGGATCAATCAACCATTTTTCCAGAAAACAGTTCCAACTAGGCATCAAAACAATGATGGCCCACTGGTCAGGCTTTGTCCAGAAAAAATTAATGATGCTTCTAAATTAGAATATTGTTAAACTTTCAGGAAAATCAGATACCAATATTTCTCAAGGAAGAAGCTCTAACATGTTATTCATGACTTATCCAACTTATGAAATTCATCCTGTTGATGAACAAGACATAAAAACTGCTTCAAATTTCTCTAGACCTATAACAATAGCATATACAGTCTATCACAGTTACACTTTAGCATAGAGCATACAAAATTAAATCTGGTTCCTACTTCCTAATATGCATGAAGGCAAGTGAAAGTGTGCATATGAATACCCAAATTCTGTCTTGAAACATGAAGATGGCTCCTGATAACTTTCACATTAAACATAGTCTCAATGTTTTCCTGTTGCTTCAGACCCAAAAGGCGAATGTGAACAAGCAACCATATGGGTATTACAGTTTGCTATCAGAACTGTTCGTTGTCTGACTCTCTAAGAAAAGAACAATATCCAAGAGAACGCCAGAACACACAACACGCTAAGCAACAATGAGCCGGTGTCCCAGATTTTCCTCCACCACCTTGGAAATGTTTTTGAAGACTACTCTAAACTTGCACCATGATGAATGTGATACTGAACTTCATGAACAAAGTTCTCGGAAACTACTCTAAACTTCTTCCAAAAGTGAAATTCTTTTACAGGATTAAAATTTTTACTAGATGTTATTGAAACAAAAAACGCCGAACCTGAACTTCATAATCTTTAAATTTGGGCCGAAATCCGCATAAAAAGGAACCACCAATTCAAAACAAGCACTCAGTACATTGTTCAAGGAACAACATTCTCAGATCGTATAAACAACCAAGCAACTAAAAAAAAAGGAATCGGAGTAAAAAAAAAAAATCCCAAAAAGTATGCAATTGGAAGCTGAGCCTCCGTGCAATGATTAAAGAGGTCGCACGGGTTCGGGTAGTGAAAACATAATCTAATAATCTTAATATTAAATGTAAGCTAAGAGTGTGCAAAAGGTCTAAACAGCCCAAACCCATTCAGGATGATGGTTTTATGCACGCGACTGGCCTTCTTCTCTATATATACAAATTTTCCAGGCATTATTTGCTCAAAAGTAGATTCCAAAAGAAATCATAACGCAGAAGAAAGCACTATTAACAAAAAGTGGTTTTTAAGAAGGGAATTGATGTTAACGGTCATTTCTCATATTTTGACTTCCTTCATAGGAAAAGAAGAAAAAAAAAAGAAATATGGACATTAGTAGAATACCGGAAGGAGAACCTAATGAAAGCCAGAGTGTCACGGATTGAAGAAAGAAAATATTCGTTCTTCAATGAATTAAACGTTTCATAGACGCGAAAAAAACGATCTAACGAACTTGAAAGAACAAGCTTTGACGTGCAAATTCAGCTGAAGAAGAAAAAAGAAAATACGAAAATGAAGAAAAATTTAACCTTGCATAGTCAAAAGCTTTTTCGGGACACGTTCTAGAACTGAATGCAGGGCAACAGCGTCCCTCCTGCGAGGTGGAGGCTTCTGGCGGAGGAGTTGACGGTTGCCGGGGGAGGAAGAGTGGTTAGGTGCGCACACTCAATAGTGATGCTTGGGGTTTTAAGTTAAGAGTGATCACTTTTGGGGACGGCCGGGAAAATGGACCGGTGTGGAAAATGGACCACCGTTTTGGTAGAACCATCATGATTTGACACCATATGGAAGTAATTTTACCAAAAAGAAAAATTTTCAAGAATATCTTATTAATAATAATATTTGTCAAAAAAGGTTTAATGCTTATTATTAAAATATTATTATGTTTCTAAATTACAACATTCACATCAATTTTAAAGAAAAAATAATCATAGTTATTGATAATTGTGTCCATCTCTTTATAAAAAAATATCGAGAAAATCATATTGATAGATAATAAAATCATTTACTAATTGTTAATTTAATAAAAAGGTAATTTTCTTTGTAATTTGGGTAAACATTAGTTATCAATGAGATGTTCTTGAGATTTTTTTAAAAGAAAAGTGGACATAATTATCAATAATTGTCATAATGTTCTTTCTTTTAATATTGATGTGAATCTATGTAATTTAAGAACATAATAATATGTTAATAATACTTCTTTGTTGTTGATTATTTTCTTTCCTTTAATATTGATGATTTTTTTTGTAAACTTTATCTATCAAAAGATTTTTTTTTCTTCAAAAAGGTGTGGTGTCCAATGTCCTTTTAACATAACCGCGGTGTCCCAAAAATCCAATGGACATACAACAGTTCTGTCAAAGCTGTCGTCCATTTCACACGGCGTTTTTGACAAAACTGTCGTGCATAGTTTTAGGTTTGCTTTCAAACATGTGATAAAAATCGTTTTTTAAAAATAAAAATAATATATATAATTTTTTTTCTTTCCCCTTCACTTTTAATGTCCCTATATTGTCACAGCTAAATTTATTTTTTCCTATAAGATATCACAATTGAGTTGACACATATTTTAAAGACACTAATTTATACAATGTTGTCACACTGCATAATTGATATATTCTTATTATGTTCTTCTTGTCAAAACAACTCTCTCACTTTTTCATTAGTTACGATGATATTATAAAGGTCTATTCAAAATTTTAGATGTTAATGATGAAAATATTCAGGACAATATAGAATAGAAAATAAAACAATTTTTTAGTAATTGTATTTGTCAAAACGGTAATATAAACGTATTGAGTTGTAAAAATAGTCAATTTTAAGTGACAAAGGAGTACAAAAACATTTGACGCCATTAGCCTTTATAGAAATTATCTTGATCTACAAATGCTGTATAAGGACATTTGACACCATTAGCCTTTTATCTTGGTATACAAATATCGGATTTACTTCTATAAATATTTTAGCAACAGCCAGCAAACAGAGATATAGAAAAGACTCCCAGGACATAGTCCATACTCGGGTTAGAATTTGCTCCAAAATATCAAGATTTCGATTCGAGGGACATGCACACTGTAGGTGTCCCATTGCTGCTAGGCCGAAGACCTAGTTTGCAGGAGTCACCTTATGTGGGTCACTGCCTAATTTCTCACCCAACCTAGGAGGCCACCGGATTCCTGATTTTCATCGGTGGAGGCCCATACGAGGGATTTCGCCGAGAGATTTCGCTTTTTTGCTACAAGTGATGATGAGAAAAGAATACACTCAGAGAAAACAAGTTGGAACAAGAACACAAATCTCAAGTTTCTTTCCCAGGTTTTCTGATAACGTTCACCAACGATTGTTTCAAGTTTATTACGAAACAAAAATCCCTTTTACAACACCACAACAATTTGTTTATTGGAAACTCTAGAGTAAGATATGCAGATCTTTAAGTGGTGAGAATTGGTGGCAAGAAATCAGATTTAGAGCCAAGAACTTTAGCTTTGGTATCAGGGAAGTTCTCCAGGCCTGGCAGCTCAGTCACCTCTCCTTCTTCAGTCACCCCAATTGGATAGCTAAGCAGATGTCCTGGAAGATCTGCCTCTAAGGTATCATTCGCGTAATGATCCCAGTACTTCTCAGCAACTTGATTGACCTTTTGGATGCATTCCAAGCTCTCAGGTTCAAGGAAGGTGTTGTCTAGCATGCCCATGTGTTCATACCACAATGCCATTCGAAAGCCGTGAACTTGACCCCTGGCTGGTTGGCTGGCTGATAGATGGTATGGTTGGTATGCTCCCATCGCGATTTCTGAGTCCCTGGCTCCATCCATTGATCTCTGGTTGATGTTGGCAGATCCTATTATGATGTATTCATCATCAACTGCACAAGGGAAAAGTAGAGTAACAAGCATTGCACATTAAGCACAATCAATTACTATCAAACCGAAAAGCAGCTACAAGTCCCAAAAACTAAACTTGAGTGTTTCTTGTAAAGAACATGACTTCATTTGATCTAGTTACCTATCATCATTTTGGCATGAACATAGATCATGAACCTTCTGGCTTCCTGAGCTCTAATGTAATCGGTATCAGGCTCTGGTTTCCCTGAAGGTTCATATTCTCCCATCTTTTTCACTTCCCTGTTGCCTAAGCAAAAAAATGTCAAATAGTCTTTCGGGTTGGCTTCAATTCCCTTGGCATGGAGGGCTTGGATTATATCCTTGTACATCATACTCATGGTCCTCCTTTGCCAATCAAGTATTGCCTGCACTGAGGCACTTTCAGGAATGCCTTCTGGCCACATTGGAACCACAACGTAAACACTAAACCTCTCCCCTGCCTCGATCTTGCTTACAATCTTAAGTGATAGTTCCTTTGGAATGAGGTTCAATGCACCAATGTCTTCATCCTTGATATCAGTTGAACCCCAAGAAAAGCAGCTTCCTAGGAAATACTGGTTTTCTATGTAAATAAAGTTTTTGGCTCGTCGAATGGCATTGACATAAGCATCCTGAATGCTTCTGTCAATGATGTTGTCTTTTCCACTTGTAAGTCCAGACTTTGCAGCTTCTTCGGGTTTATCAGGAAAACCAAATGCTGCACCACCATCAATGGAACGGAAAACCTGAACGTTCCATGACTCGTGATCATCTGGATAAGTAACTGGAGATGGGGGGATAATAGTTCCTTCAAGTTCTCTCAGCTCAAGTAGCAAGTCCTTCTTTCCTTGCTTCCTCCATCTCTGCTCAAAATTGAATAGTACATCCCATGCAGCAGGCCCTTCTAATCTAGAGTGAATGTCATGCCATGGCTCCCTGGGTCCACCTTTCTCAATAGAGGAACCATTAAAATTTGGTTGATGAAAATCATCATGATGAGCAGTGTCCAATGTCCTGAAAAGTGAATGAAACTGAGTATCATATCTCCCATCACAAAGATCAATACCGCCAACAAAACTAACGATCCTCCTCCTTTCGGTGTCCCCATTTGGCATTTCACCATCTACGACAACAATCTTTTGGTGATGAGTGAACATTGTACCAATCTCAATGTTCTGAATAATGCTCCTTCCATCATCAGGATTCCGTGGGCACAGGACACAATGGACTTCAGTGCCTTCAAAGTAATTTCCTGTTTCTTCATCATGGGTAGCCATCAAACCATCCTGCTTCAGTAGCTTGACAGAGGTTCTATCATCCCAAACAAGCATTAGTACTCTTACACCTTCATTAGCCTTCTTCTTTAGTAGTTCACCAAGTGTCAAGTCTCCACCAGGTTTTGGCCTTCTTGAGTCCCTTACCAAGGTTATCTCAGTGTAAACTGACCATCCTGTAATGTATATCAAATGTTTAGCCTTTGTGATTGCGTCAAAAATATCTTCCCAGCAACGATGGGGTTCGTAGTAATCGCCACCAGCCAGAGGAATCTTGGGGATGAAATTGTCAGGAACATGAGAATCCTGGTAAAGTGTGATTCTGCATCCATCACGCTGGGTAAAGAACGTGTAAGGAACACCTGGAAACCGCGGACTTCGGATTCCACGAGCCCAATTGAGCTCACGTGTGACATCAAAGTATTGAACTTTCACATGAATTTTGGAATGTCCATGAATAGGCTTATGGTTTACATCTAGAATTGGAAGCCATGTGTCCACTTCCTCTTCGTTAAGCAAATCATGGACTGGCAGGTAAGCTCTGCCAATGAGCTCAGCTCCAATGGGATTATCCATTTTGATAGTAAAGATGACATTAGAACACATATGGGCAGTGTAGATGTGAAAGGACTCATACCAGCGAGGATTTGTATGTTCGTTCAATAGCCTTGTCCTGCGAACTCTTGCTTTTTCTAAATCTATAGTGGCATACAATCTGGAGGCGGTGCTGCGAAAACCAACTGCTTCCTCAATCCCTCCAACCACCTGTTAGATTATAATACACACACAAGAAACAAGTGCTTTATCACTTTACCAGCAAAGTTTCAATGTCATAACCCCGATGAATGCTTTTGATTTTTATTTCAGACTGGTGGATTTCATCACCCCTTTAGTGTTACTAACAAAATTATCCTACCTAATGCAGAGAAGGCAAGCAACCTTTGTTAACTATAACATGCAGGACTCTGATATGTTATTAAGGAAGTTTATCTAAATCTCTTATCTTCTAAAAAAAAAAGTGCTTGTTCAATTTCTCCTGTCAGGAAAACACCACCAGATACAGAAACAGTTTAAAGCTAGTTATGCTGACCCAGGGCATAGCTCAGTTGGTACTCAGGTTGAGATTTGCTCCAAGAGGTCAAGAGTTTGAATCCTGAGACACGCACAGGTAAGTGTTCCACTATTGCTAGGCCGAATGCCTGGTTTGCGGAACAACTTGTGTGGGACACTGCAGAAGTCCTCATCCAATCTAAGAGGCCGCTGGTCTCCTGATTAGCATCCTCCACAATGTTTTTTTGGGTTGAAGCGATGGAAGCCCTCATGGCCCAGGAGTGGCCTTTTTGCTCCAAGTTTAAAGCTATGCTTTTAACTTAGGTTCCTGAAGAATCTTGAAAAGACAGTGTTGCAACTAAGCTCTGAATCTACGAGAATTTGGAAAGCACATATATTATCTAAATCACACAAGAGACAATGATCATTTTGTCCTAGATTTGATGCTGTTGCAGTTCTTATCTCTTTGGAAGCTCTGAAAATAGATGTGTTACACCCTTGATGAAGGCAGAAAGTCACATAGTAAGCAAAAAAGAAAGCAAAGATCAGAATTGCAGATTAGAATCAGAGTTTCTACCTTGTGAAACAGATCGCCCAGCAAATTACTGTGCAGCTTATCAATCTCATAGATAGTAGCATGAAGAGTTCCATGGAGCAAAATCTCAGCCATCTCTTTCCTCTGATCACTTAACTATATGTGTTGGAAAAACTTGTCACCTCGATATCTGCAACTAAAGAAGCTAAGGAATCCAAGATAAGCAAAAGGGAGCAAAAGTAATCAGTATGATGACCACAGGGAAGTTAAAAACACATCAATGAGTAAGCCCACGTGGGATATTCACCCCTTCATCTCTCTACAGATTTCCATTTTAATTATGATAGTACAGGGTTATCATATCATCACCTAGAAGCTAGAACCTCACATGACTTAACGATAGCTTTTGTTGTCATTAGAATATGATGAGTGCTTGTAGTTGATTATAGGTGTCTACGTATAAATTTGGACTCTTTATAAGTGTCAATGTACAAATGCACTATAGCTACGTATCTCTTGGAGCAAAAGTCCATTTCCTGACCCTGAGGTCCTCCACTGTCACAGTATCAATGAACATTATAGAGGATGCAAATCTGCTTTCTAAATTAGATGAAGACTTACACAGTGACGCACACAATATGTTACCTGCAAACCAGGCATTCGGCCTAGCAGCAATGGAAATCCACATCTCTTTGTTACATAACAGAAACCTTAAGAGTTGTTAACCCCCTCAAAATCAAATAGAAGGAAGAAAATAATGTGCAGCTTGAATACTTTTCAAGAGGTCAAAAAAGAAAGAATACTTTTCAATAAAGCATATGTTTAAACTTTCCTAAAGTATAAACCTCTTGTCACATCAGTTAACTACTTCACTGGTATTAAATTTAATTAAGCAAGACTTTACAAATAACTTAGAAGAATGACAACACTACGCGTCGCCAAATATTATTGAGTGGAAGGGATTGACATCAACGATGATTGTATCACCTATGTGAATTATTTATGGAATATTTGTCATGAAAGTTAAAATATGGTCTAAATCTTACTTTGACTTATTCTGTAGGTTGTAGTAGTTTAGATGTTTTCTATTTAATAAATTTGGTGCAGTCCTCACTATGAAATATGCAATGGCTATCAATATTATTTTCTTCACTACCTTTAACAAGAAGTAATAGACTTTCATACTAATATTTGACACGATTGTATTCTTTTCTTTTTTTTAAAAAAAATTCAGTAGTATAATACTATAAGAGGTGAAAAAGTTAATTCCGAAAGTCTACTAAGATGAGACGAGTGTAGATTTTTTTTCTAGAAAAACCTCTCATAAAACCTTCCTAAAATGTAACAACCATTTCGTTTATTAAAAAACACACACAATATATTGTAGCGTGTATTACACAAAAAAGACGTTCCTAGTATACTACTCTCCTGTATTTACATCAGTACTCAAATTACCCTACAATTTTTTTAAAGGATGTTTATCTCTAGTTTAACAAGGGTTGTAGCCTCCAGAGCATAGTCCAGTTGGTACTCATGTTTCTAGTCCACAGACACGCACAATGTGAGTGTTCTACTGCTGCTAGGCCGAAGGTTTGGTTTGCAAGAGTACACCTTGTATGAGTCACTGCATAAGTCTTCGTCTAACCTAGAAGGCCGATGAACTCTTGATTTGTATTTTATATAATGCTTATTAGAACTGGAGCAGTAGGAGTCTTCAGCACAAAAGATTTCGTCTTTTGCTCCATGTCCTAAGAGAAAAGCTTTTAGAAGAGGAGATGGTCCCAGAAATATTCGATTGCACCATTTAGAATTATCCAACGTTTACATTTTGGTGTGTGGTCAATATACTACCACATCCATTGTTTGCTATTTGTCGCATGTCTATTGGTGGAACTAATGCTACCAGCCTACTGCAATCAGCTTCCACCGGATTGGGATCTCCTAACCCCCGTTTTCCTCACTCCTTTTATGACCGTGCGACACGTGATAGCAAGAGTTTGTGGTGAAGCTAGATGAGGATCACATGTATCTAGCCTCACTAACCCCACTTGCTGCCACATGTCGCGTGATCACGCATCACCGCACCTCCAATGCGGTGAGGGCATCCTTTCCAGCAGCCTCGCGGGACCCAACTTTAGTCCTCTTATGTTTATGTATGACACGTTTTAAAATTGACTATTTAACAAAAACAATTTTAGTCAATTTGAGGAAAAATACATGGGTTGTATGAGAATGATGTACCATCACCTATTGCCTTAAGATTTTGAGTGAATATGAGTCTCACATCATGTAAGCCCAAGTTTCGACATGATATCAGAGTCATTTTAAGATGTAGACTCACACCTTGTCTGACTTATGGTTGGTCATTTATTGTCTCTCCTCACCCAATTCTAGATGTTCATACCTGGTTTGTGTTGAGGACGGGTTCTAAGGCGCGTGTGTAATGTTCATGCCTGGTTTGTGATTGAGGGCAGGTTCTAAGGCGTGTGTGTATGTCAAGCCACGTTGACACCGTCCTGGGTTCTAAGGCGTATGTGTATGTCATGCCACGTTGTCACCTCAGAGTTCTAAGGCGCGTGTGTATGTCAAGCCACGTTGCCACCTCAGGGTTCTAAGGCGCATGTGTATGTCAAGGCACGTTGACACCGTCATAGGTTCTAAGGCGTGTGTGTATGTCATGCCACGTTGCCACCTCAGGGTTCTAAGGCGCATGTGTATGTCAAGGCACGTTGACACCGTCATAGGTTCTAAGGCGTGTGTGTATGTCATGCCACGTTGCCACCTCAGGGTTCTAAGGCGCATGTGTATGTCAAGGCACGTTGACACCGTCATAGGTTCTAAGGCGTGTGTGTATGTCATTATAAAATAGTAAAAGCGAATAATAAATATATACTTTTTATACAATATAAATACTCAAACCTGCATATTGAGGGATTGGAAACATACAAATTGTTCGTTCTATCTAAATACTTTTCGCATTAAATAATATCTTAAGACTGCCATTTTTATTAGAAAACTAGAACCAAAATATTTGGGATGGGGAAAGTCAATTTTTGCTCCATGCGTTATCCAATATATAGCCAATCATTGACTTTTATCAGATATGTATCGCATTTGGTAAGATGATTGGTTAGTGTTGCATTTCATCCATACTTAAAACGTGTTCTGAATATTGTGGAATATGAGCTTTCGTTTTTAAACAACTATATATATGTTTTGTGGTATATGCCATTGTGCCACTTTCTATTTAATGCTTTGATGTCATGACGCAGAAGTTTGATATTTTATGCCACTGTGTGTGTATAAATGAATTATGTTCTTAAATTATACAAATTTAAAAAACTCTAAATACTAAATATATACATTAAGAAAAGATGATAACAAGAGTTCTGATAACAAAAGTTCGAACCCGTAACCTCAAGATCACAAAACAACAACCTTAACAAAAGTTATATATGTGAAATTGCAAGGGTTTCTAAACTATGAAACTGTAATTAATCGGGTTTTCAACATTTATCAATATACTTCGATTTTAAAAGAGTTCCAGCTATTACTTTCTCGGAATTTTGTCACTTTGATAAGTTGTGGCATCTTGTGAATATAAATACTGACTAACGATTAGTAGAACACACCCGAATCCCTGCAACGAACCAAATTCCCCTATTAATCATGGCAACTCTAAGTCTAACACTAAATATCAAGTTTTTAGCCTGTATTTTCGCTACTTTAAATTTGATTAACTCGAGCTAACCTTAGTATTAAACATTTATACTTATAAACCATTTTTATCTTTTGTAGAAACAAATTCAGCCGAGGTATGCCGAGCTCAGCTAAGGTACGCCAACCTGATCTAAGTGATAACTGTGCTGGAGAAATTAGACAGTGAACATGTGAAGGAAAGCTGATAGGTTTGATGAAAAGTATTTTTCATTCATACTTCAACTGATACATTCTGCTTCTTCTTATACAAGTAAAAGTATAAATTTACTCCTATAACTGCTCCTATAATTACGTATACATCAAATCCCTGCAATTAGGGTGATTGACAGTTTACCAAATATACAAAGGCTGACTAAGGCTAATTAATACACAGGAGCTAATTACGCTAAGTAAATATTAACATTCCTTTCTTAACACTCCCCCTCAAGTTGAGCAGGGATATCTTCAATGCCCAACTTGACCAATGTCTCATCAAACGCCCTCCCAGCCACAGCTTTTGTCAAAATATCTGCTAGCTGATCTTTACTTGGTACGAACGGTAACTCCACCACTTTGTCTTCAATTTTCTCCTTTATAAAATGTCGGTCAATCTCAATATGTTTTGTTCGATTGTGATGTACTGGGTTTTCAGAAATATTAATTGATGCCTTATTATCACAATAAAGCCTTGCTGGACACGAAACCTCAAGACCCATATCGGCTAGCAATTTTCGTAGCCATAGCACTTCCATCACTCCTTTTGCAATCCCTCGAAATTCTGCTTCAGCACTCGACAAGGCTACTACTTTCTGTTTTTTACTTTTCCACGTGACCAAGTTTCCACCTATAAGAGCAAAGTATCCAGAGGTAGAACGCCTATCTGTCAAACTTCCTGCCCAATCAGCATCAGTGTATACTTCAATGTTCAGCCGTCCATTATTTCTGAACCAAATGCCTCGCTCAGCTGTCCCTTTTAAGTATCTTACTATTCTCATCACAGCTTCCATATGATGGCTCTGGGGCTTATGCATAAATTGACTCACAAGTCCTACTGCAAACGAAATATCAGGTCGAGTATGTGCCAAATATATTAACTTTCCTACTAACCGTTGATATCTTCCACAATCTGCATCAGATCTCCCTTCTATAAAATCCAACTTCTGATTGACCAACATTGGAGCCGTAGCAGGCTTGCAATCTAACATACCAACCTCTGTAAGTAGATCCAGAATATATTTATGTTGAGAGATAAATATTCCATGCTCAGATCGTTGAACTTCAATTCCCAAAAAATATCTGAGTTCTCCAAGATCCTTCATCTCAAACTCAGAAAACAGCTGTTGTTTTAATCCTTCCATTTCTTCCGTGTCATCCCCTGTGATAATCATATCATCAACATATATAATAAGGCACGTTACCTGGGTCCCGTTCTTTTTGATGAATAACGTATGATCAGCATTACTCTGTTTATAATTATGTTTCTTCATAAATGACGTGAACCTCCCAAACCACGCTCTAGGAGACTGCTTCAGTCCATACAGAGACCTTCGTAAACGACACACTTCGTTTCCTGCAAATTCACTCGCAAAACCTGGGGGTGCATCCATATAGACCTCTTCTTTTAGCTCTCCATGAAGAAACGCGTTCTTCACATCATACTGGTGTAAACGCCAAGATTTGGTGGCCGCAACTGAAAAAATTACCCTGATTGTGTCAAGTTTTGCCACTGGTGAGAATGTGTCTGTATAATCAATACCATATGTCTGAGTATACCCTCTCGCCACCAATCTCGCCTTGTATCTTTCAATGCTGCCATCTGCTCTGTACTTAATTGTATAGACCCACCTGCAGCCTATTGGACGTTTTCCATTCGGAAGTGCAACTTTCTCCCAAGTATTGTTCTTGTATAATGCCCTCATTTCCTCTTTCATTGCTGCATGCCATTCTGGTTGACATAGAGCCTCCTCAACTGTTCTAGGGATAACAGCTTCACACACAGTTGTTAGAAAACCTTTTGCACCTATCACTGGATATAGAGTCCCTTTAGATAACTTACTTGGAGAATATCTCACAGGTGGTTTTCCGCGATTTAGTCGTGGTGGTAGTACTCTCCCCTGTTCTCCTGTGCTTCTGTTATCCTGTGTAATTTCACAAATAATGGGACCAGGGCTTGGAGGGGTATTAGTATTTGGGTTTAAGTCGGAAATAGTAGCTGGAACGGAAACAGAATCAGAGTTTGATACCTGAGGAGTATTCGCCTGAACTGGATCACTGGTTGGCACAAGCAGAGGAGCTATACTTTTGTCAGGAAAAGCGCAGTCGGCGTCACCTACTTGTCGTGTTGGAACCGCCTCCAGGTGACTAGTGCTATGAAGCCAGTCGTAGGTCTCACCCGATATCTCCCCCTGAGACCAAGACTGGGAGGAGTAAAAGTACTCGTGCTCAAGAAAAGTGCAGTCCATAGTGATATGTATGCGGTGAGTTCGAGGATTGTAGCATCGATAGCCTTTTTGGTTGAGTGCATACCCAACGAACACACATTTGTCGGCGCACGCATCGAGTTTAGTGCGCTGAGAAGAAGGAATGTGAACAAAAACAGTGCAACCAAAGATTTTCGGAGGTAACATGAGGACGGAAGGTACTTCGGTATGGGATGCAAGAACTGACAACGGAGTGTGATGGTCCAAGATCTTTGTGGGTAATCGGTTAAGCAGATATACGGAAGTAGCAACAGCTTCGGGCCATAGAAATTTTGGAACAGATGGTTCTAACATCATGGCCCTGGTCATTTCAAGTAGTATTCGATTTTTGCGTTCCGCCACACCATTTTGTTCAGGTGTGTAGGAACAAGTCGTCTGATGTATAATTCCTTGTGTTTTGAAAAAATCCTGCAATCCACTATTTACGTATTCACCGCCATTATCAGATCGAAGGATTTGAATGCGAGTATGAAACTGAGTATGTATCATATTATAAAACTGAATAAACAGAGATGAAACATCGAATTTATTTTTGAGAAAGTAAACCCATGTCATTCGAGAAAAATCGTCTACGAAAGTAATGAAGTACTGAAATCCAAGAGTTGTAGACTGAGGAGCAGGGCCCCACACATCAGAATAGACTAAACTAAACAGAGATTTGACTCGGGTATTATTAGGTTTATATGTAGAGCGATGATGTTTAGCGCGATAACAGGTGTCACAAGACAAGGTAATACCAGACTGAGATAACGAAGGAAATAACAACTTCATGTAACCAAAGGAAGGGTGACCCAGACGCCGGTGCCATAGCCATAGTCGCTGTTGAGCAGTCCCGGTGACAAGATTGGACCGGCCCTGTTGCACCACATCTGTCACGTAGTATAGCCCACCCTGTTCAATGCCACGCCCAATGATCGTTTTCGAGCGAATATCCTGTAAAAGGCAGAAAGCAGGGTACATAAGTACAGCACAATGCAACTCGCGAGTAAGTTGACTGACAGATAATAATTTAGAAGAAAGTCCAGGTACATAGAGACAATTAGTGAAATTGAGAGTAGGGTTAACAGAAATCGTACCACCCCCAGAGACGGGTATAAGAGCCCCATTGGCTGTTTCTATATGGGTTTTAGTGGGTGAGGTCCAGGTTTGGAAATCACGCGGGTCACTGGTCATGGTGTCAGTGGCGCCGCTATCGAGAATCCACGTGTTATTGGATGTGGTGGAAAAAACACTAGCATGTTTGGTGTGAGGTGGCGAAATGGGGCTGTTTTTGTTTTTTGGAATGGTTGAGGGTTTATTTGAGGAAATAGTAAGAGTATGGGGACCAGAATTAGTGCTGGCGAATTTAATGGGGGAGGGAATTAGAGATTCTGTTTTCTGGGGGATAGCAGTGAAAGCATAAGATAGCTGGGGACCTGTTTCCACATTTATGAAATTACAATGGGTAACAGGAGCAATATTAACTGGGGTAGTAGGGGAATTACAAGACATAACCCCAACCCTAATACCTGCCGTTGTTCTGCCTTCGTCTTCAGCAGAGCTGTTTGATACAGCTACTGCCGCCGCTGCCTTAGGTCCCTCTGTTTGCTTTCGTTTTCCTTCGTACCACTCCGGGTACCCTATAATCTGAAAGCACTGTTCCCTTGTGTGCCTCTTTTGGCCACAATGGCTGCAAATGAGCCCGTCCTTGTCCTCTGGGCGGCGATTGTTTGCTGTCCGTTGGTTTCCACGGCCTCTGCCCTGTGTGTTCCCTCGTCCCTGAGTTTGGTTTGTGGCGTGGCCTCTGGTAGCCACTGTCTGGGTTGCCAGACCATGCCCAACCCCTCCCGGTGATGAAACTAGTTCTGAGGGAGGTCCCTGTAAAACTGCTGCCCGTTCCTCAGCCCTCCTTATTTCTCTGTAAGCCGTCTCCAAAGATGGTAAAGGGTCTCTCTTTAATACTTCATTCTTTTCTGGATTGTATTTCTCATCAATGGCGGTGAGAAATTGATACAATCTAAGGGCCTCCATTTTCCTTGTGTGCGTGCTGATATCAGTTGGGCATGACATGGGATTTGGCTCGTGAGCATCTATTGCAGTCCAAAGGTCCTGCAATCTGTTCCAGCAATTTTCGATTGTGCCTCCTCCTTGCCGGATTAGGCTTGCACGCCGATGGAGGTCATAGGCTCGTAATGAGTCAGACCCTGACCCATAAGTCAACGCAAGGCCATCCCACAGGGCCTTTGCTGTGGGATACCGAGTAACATTCACCACCAGTGAGGGCTCGATGGTTTGAATGATCCATGTAAAAACAGTGTTGTCTCCTTGTTCCCATACCAGAAATTCTGGATCTGAGGGCTGCGGTGGAGGAGGAACACCAGTTAGGTGATGCCTCCTCCCGCGTCCGATGATGGCACGTAACACTAACGGAGCCCAGACTGCATAATTGTTCCCATTCAGTTTAACAGATAAGGATAAATTTTCTGTGGTTAATGAAATAGGTGGTGTTGGCGCAGATGAAGGTGGTGGTGTAGATGTGGATGGAATGTGCTGTAGTAAATGGGCTACTTGGACAGCCAAGTCTGCAAGATTTGGTGTCTTTGGTTCATTCGATTCCGGATTTGACATGATTTTGATGGTGGTTTTGTTTTTGTTGTGGTGAAACAGGTGCAGGATAGCTTTATTGGGTGGGCTTGATCAACGTCAAGAGTGGCCGGGAAAGGTTACGGTCAGTCGGCCGGGAAAGGTTCAGGTAAACAGGCTATGATGAACACAATTTCTGAGCCTATACTCAGACAAACACCTTCAAACTGTGGTAATTTTTGAGTAGGAACACTCCTGCTCTGATACCATGTGAAGGAAAGCTGATAGGTTTGATGAAGAGTATTTTTCATTCATACTTCAACTGATACATTCTGCTTCTTCTTATACAAGTAAAAGTATAAATTTACTCCTATAACTGCTCCTATAATTACGTATACATCAAATCCCTGCAATTAGGGTGATTGACAGTTTACCAAATATACAAAGGCTGACTAAGGCTAATTAATACACAGGAGCTAATTACGCTAAGTAAATATTAACATTCCTTTCTTAACAGAACAAAGACAGTCAGACGAGCTGGGCTGAACCGAATAAAAGATGAGGTAAAAAGGATGAAGTATGACCGTGCTGAACTGAAGAGGAGCTAAGGTGAAGAGAGCATGGAACTAAAACAAGCTGAAGATAACAGAATTTGAAGTAAAGTAGTGCTGAGCTAAGGTGACGAGGTAAAGAACAAGACATGAAACAGTATTTAGGCAGAACTGCCATACTTTGTAAATATTGTTACTTAGAATGTTTTACTGTACATAAGGCCAAGCTGCACAGGTAACTAGTCGTTACCTTAGACGTTAGAAAACACTGTAGCTGAAGAGTGACCACTGTCCAAGTGAAAAAATCACACAGTTAAGAGTATAATCACCCCTATAAAAGTAAAACAACCATGTAAATTTAAACCAACTTGAATGAATTTTTGAAATTATTCAATCTCTACATCTTTCATTTAATTTTTATATGAGATGGGATATTAATCTATCCCCTCGTTATCACTGAACACATTCTACAAAACCTTTAAGTCCATCAAGTAGTTTGTTCCAATACCATTATATAAAAATTCAGATTAGTCTATTGGATTTGATAAAGATACTATGGACAACGTTAAATGTTAACTTTCGACTTTATTTTTATGTCCTAAAAAATGTTAATCCAAGTTAATCTTAGTATAATAATTTTGTTTATACACTATGCCTAACTTTAATTTCTTTTCGTCGAGAGAGGAGTGTTACACTCCCCCTCCACTTCAAATACTTGAGATTAGGTCAATCATGGAAACTCGAGTAATTATCCAACAAAAGTCGTAGTTGATGTGGGAACACATCTCCTGACCTCCTTTAAAAGGATATTAAATGACCAGCTGACACGTGGCACACAGGAGAGGGTGAAGCTGGGTGAGAGTGACCCCCACCTAGCCTCACCATCCCTCCTGTGTACCACGTGGCGGACGGTCCCAAGGAAGGTGAGGGGAACGGGGGTTGGAGGATCCCGATCCAGTTGATGTTGGAAGTCACTTTATATGAACGCCTAAATTTGCTCATGCAAGTGCTCATCAGACGAGGCAGAGAATATTAGTTGAAAGAAAAAGGATAAAAAAGCAATGTGAACAAGAAGAATTCAAGAATAAAAAAAGTAAAGGCTTCAACGCGTTAATGAATAATTCCAAATACACAAACGGTCGATTGTGAAAGTGGAGAATTTTTTTTTAAATTATTGTAGTTTATTAGGAAAAATACGAATATAAAAAATTACTCAAACAATAAAAAATACGAACGTAAATTGAAGCCCGTTTTAGAAAATATAGGGCATACCAGTCTTCAGCAATTCACTCTCCAAAATTTTTATTTTTCCTTTTTTAAAAATTTAAAGATATTTTAGAAAAAAGAATATAAATTCAAAAATATATTCTTAGATAGAATTTATAAAAATTGAATTTAATACTTTTTTAAAACATTATTAAATTTAAAAAACAAAAACTTTAGATGACACTATCAATATCGCCCAAGAATGAAATCCTAAACGCGACTAGCAGTGTCATCCTATGTCATGTAAAATATCCTATGTCATCTAAAATGCAACTGCCTGAGAATTTTTCTAGCATACCTTATTTTGGAATTTTCTTCTTGAAGCTACATTAATTTATAAAATTTCCCTAAGAAATTGCAATTGAAACATTGCTCATTTTTTATTACACCAGGTGATTCATAATACGCTGAACTGATAATTTCTATATTAAACTTTTCTTCCCAAAAATGTTCGATAATGTAAGTCTTAACTCATATAATAGGTAGAGGTAATATAACACGCACATTACATAGCAAATTCTCTTTTAACGCCTATGCTATAATTTGTTGCCATTTTTGAGTGCTGCAGTGCTTGCATTTGAGAAAGGTTGCTACAATAACCAACCACAGAGAAACTCCCTCTGTTCTTGAAAGCCGAACTCGTTACAAAATGTTGACTTGATTTCGATATATAGTTATCATCATAACAGTCCTTTTGATAACCTATTTCTAGTATTTGTATCATATGAATATTCAGAATGAAGAAAACGTGCAATCACGTAATGATATTTCCTTATAGAAAAATGTTTACAAGGTATGATATGTATAAACACTATCTAACTAATCCCTATAATCAAGTAATCAATCTCTACAATTAAGCAACAAGAATATACACCATAAATATGTACCATATCTACCATATCTAAGATATACATAATATCTAATTACATTAATTAGGAATATTCTAATACTCTCCATCAAGTTGGCGCATGAATGTCGAGCATACCCAACTTGCCGCAAAACCGTCGAAATAAGTCAGGGCCAAGAGGTTTAGTGAACCCATCAGCTAATTGGTGCGACCCGGGAACCTTGCAAGGATGAATAATGCCAGCGGTATAGTGGTGGCGAACAAAGTGACAATCGATCTCGATATGTTTTGTACGCTCATGAAAAACAGGATTGGCCACAATGTGT
Organism: Eustoma russellianum; assembly: GCA_036186865.1. Taxonomy (NCBI): domain Eukaryota; kingdom Viridiplantae; phylum Streptophyta; class Magnoliopsida; order Gentianales; family Gentianaceae; genus Eustoma; species Eustoma russellianum. The sequence goes on from AP025044.1 coordinate 3,568,657, forward strand.
AAGGCGGCTTGATTATCAAAACGAAGAGGAACAAGCCATGTGGAAGATATACCGAGATCCGAAAGAAGCTGCCGTAACCAAAAAATCTCACTAGTAGCGTGCGCCATAGCACGATACTCAGCCTCAGCAGAAGACCGAGATACAACAGGTTGTTTCTTGGAACGCCGGGACACAAGTGCGTCACCAAGAAAGACCATATAACCAGAACTAGAACGACGTGTAATGGGGCAACCAGCCCAATCAGCATCACAATAAGCATGTAGGTGTAACTGAGACTGAGCAGAGAAAAATAAACCTTGACCTGGAGCAAGCTTAAGATAACGCAGCAAATAAAATACAACATCTAAATGACATTTGCGTGGGACATGCATAAACTGACTGAGGGTGTTAACAGCAAAAAAAAAAAATGCCAGGACGAGTAACAGTGAGGTAGAGTAAACAACCAACAATACGACGATAAAAAACAGGATCATCTAAAAGGGGATCAGTGTCCGAAAATCGCCCCTTTTGATCCATAGGCGCGGCAGCAGTACGACTCCCAAGGAGACCACATTATGTGAGAATGTTAAGAACACTACGCTGATTTAAGACCATGCCAGTAGGAGACCGAGCAACCTCAATTCCAAGAAAATATTTAAGAGGACCCAGATTCTTGATCTTAAACTTGTGATCAAGATAGGACTTGAGAGCCTCAATACGAGAAAGATCATTGCCAGCAACAATAACATCATCAACATAAATCAAAACAACAACCATGGAAGATGAGGTGGTTAAAAGAAACAGAGACGGATCCGCATTAGACTGAGAATAACCAAGCGCAAGTAAAGAGGACGTAAACTTGGCATAACAATTCCGTGAAGCCTGTTTTAAACCATATAGAGACTTTTGTAACTTAAAAACACAATTCTCTCCCTTACGAGCAAAACCAGGCGGAATACGCATATAAACATCCTTAGTAAGATCACCGTGTAAGAAAGCATTATTGACATCTAGTTGGTGAATATACCAACCACGTGCGACAGCAACAGATAAAAGACACCAAACTGTGACTAACTTAGCCACAGGAGCGAACGTTTCATGAAAGTCAACACCCTCAACTTGAGTATAACCACGCGCTACTAAACGAGCCTTATAACGTTCAACAGAACCATCAGGGTGATACTTGATCTTATAAACCCATTTGGAGTCAATGGTGCGTTTGTCTGCCTACCACTTACCCTCCCCAGACCCTGACGATAGCTTTTGTTGTCGTTGGGATATACTGGGTATGGATGATGATGATGATGATGATGGTGCGTTTATCTGGAGGGAGAGGAACAACTGTCCAAGTATTGTTAGCCTCAAGTGCGGCAATTTCACGCTGCATTGCGTCACGCCAATGAGCATGTTTAACCGCCTGTTTAAAGGAAACTGGCTCATCACCATCAGTGATAGCCGCAATCAAACCATAATAAGATGACGATAACCGAGCATAGGAAATATAACTAGATAAGGGAAATACCGTGGAGTTTGCTGTAGGAGGGGAGGAAGCATCGGATGGCACAAGAGAAGGAGGCAAAGCAATATCAAAATCTGTAAGACGACGTGGCAACTGACGAGAGCGCATGCTACGAGTCGGAGGTAGCACGGCAGACGGAGGACGAGACGCAGCAGATGCCGACGGCGAGGAAGATGTCGTGGGCTGAGTGGTGTCGGGTGCAGCCAGCGAAGCAGGGACCGAAGGTTCGTCGGCCTGAGTGTTTTCGGCAGGCAGTGCTGGGGTGGCGACATCCCAGCTAGCCGGAGGGGAAGGAATGGAAACAGATTTTGTGACAAGAGCAGTATGAGTAGACACGAAAAACGGAAAAGTATCCTCATAAAATGTGACATCACGACTAACATAGACTTGACGACTTGAAATATCAAATATTTTGTAACCCTTTTGAGTATGAGGATACCCAAGAAATATACCAGACGCAGAGCGCGGAGCAAATTTTTCACGAGTACCATGATAAGTATATCCATAACAGAGGCAACCAAAGACACGAAGATGATCATAAGAAGGGACTCGACCAACTAGAAGTTCATGTGGAGTTTTATTTTGAAGAGGAACAGCAGGCATGTGATTAATAAGATAGACAGCAGTCAAAACACATTCCCCCCAAAATGACATAGGTAAATTTGTATGAAAGCGAAGAGCGTGAGCAACCTCTAAAAGATGTCGATGTTTGCGTTCAACCACACCATTTTATTAGGGTGTGTGAACGCAAGAAGTCTGAGCATCAATTCCATGTTCAGCAAAATAAGTGCGAATGTGATGACTAGTGAATTCTAACCCATTATCACTGCGAACCTGTTGGACTGGACGACCAAACTGTGTATATGCCCAACGGAAAAAATGCAATATAAAACGACAAGTGTCAGACTTAGCTTTCATCAAATAGACCCAAGTACTACGATTGTAGTCATCAACAATTGTTAAAAAGTAACGCGCCCCAGAAAGGCTAGGTGTTTTATACGGCCCCCAAATATCACAATGTATCAATTCAAAAACACGACTAGTAATGCTAGTGCTGACAGGAAAAGGTAAACGAGTCTGCTTAGCTCGATTACAAGCATCACAAAGAACATCTTTATTTCTAACTAGAATGGACGGAAGAAAACGAAATTTAGACATAGGGAGATGACCCATGCGATGATGCCAAAGAGACGCGGAGGACTGGATCACTGCATGCGCTGTACTGGCCGAATAGTTTATGAGGTGGTAGAGACCATCATGCTGCCTACCCGCTCAAATCAGCTTCCTCGAGGGTATCTCCTGCACAGCACAAAAATTCAGACCAAATGTCAGTACAATTCGAATCCTTCACTAATCTACTGACAGAAATGAGATTAAACGCAAACTCTGGAACACCCAAAACACCATGAAGCACCAAGGTGTTTGATAATCGGACGGTCCCAACCGTGCGGACCGCGACATGCGCACCATTCGAAATTTGAACGGTAGCAGCTAACTTATCAGTAGTGATAGATGTAAGCATAGACAAATCATTGACAATGTGTGCATTAGCACCACTATCCAATATCCAACCAGACCGTGAAGCAGAGAAAGAAGAGACAATACCCGTATCTGGCTTGCCTGTGGACGGCAAAGAGGGGCCAAAGTTACCTCCATTCAGTTGGTCAATAAACTGTGTCAACTGATGTTGTTGGGCGAGAGTGAGGCCGGCAAAAGTGGGTGGCACGGCCTGAGCATCGGAAACAGCGGAAGCTGCCATTCCCTTCGCCATAGTTGGGGACGGTCCTTGACCTGCAGAAAACTTACTCCGACGACTACGATTCCAATCAGCAGGATAACCAATCAAATCAAAACAAGTTTCACGTAGATGACCAACTTTACCACAATGATGGCACCGTGGCCGCTTCCCCTTTCCCTTGAACTTGGACGATCGGCCGTCATGGGGAGGCTGTCAGGTGGCCAAGGCCGCAGCATCGAACTATGGGACAAGACTCTGAGCCACGGTGCGTTGCTTCTCTTCCTGTGCCACAATTGTATATGCACGACCAAGAGAGGGCAGATGATCAATACTGAGAATATGAGAGCGTACCGTACCGAAAATTTCGTCTAGACCCATGAGAAAGTCAAAGACCATTTCTTTCTCACGAATCTTCTCCATGGCTTTGGACATCCCACACGTACAAAGGCCACAGCTACAAACCGGGATTTCATCAAAAGATTAAAGCTCTCTCCAGAGAGCTTTAAGACGGCCATAGTAAACGGACACTGTGATCCTTTCCTGGCGAAGCGAAGCTATGGCACGACGCAACTCATATATACGAGCATCTACACCTTGTGTGAAACGTTTTTCCAAATCGATCCATACTTCTCGGGCGGACTCCACATGAGCTGCGGTCCCTTGGAGCTCCTTCACGAGCAAGTTGGACGACCACGCTAACACTAGCGCGTTACACTGCTGCCAAACAGGATAGTTGACAGAGGCAACATCCGGACGTTGGATAGTGCCATCGACGAAACCCGCTTTTTTTTAGAACGCAAAGCATTGACAAACGCTTTCTCCAAACAAAATAATTCTCACCATTCTCTTCCAACGGTTGAGTGACAAAGAGGAGGCCAGGATGATCAGATGGATGTAGATAGTAGGCGGATTTGGGATCGGTGGTAACTGGGACAATATCTGCCATTGGAACGGACGAATGGGTGTGCCGGAAGTGAGGACGGCCTACGGCGATAGGGACGACGGAAGGAGGTATCAAATTTGACGCTCTGATACCATGAAGAAAACGTTCAATCACGTAATGGTATTTCCTTATAGAAAAATGTTTACAAGGTATTATATGTATAAACACTATCTAACTAATCCCTATAATCAAGTAATCAATCTCTACAATTAAGCAACAAGAATATACACCATAAATATGTACCATATCTACCATATCTAAGATATACATCATATCTAATTACATTAATTAGGAATATTCTAATACAGAAAGTTAATAAAAAACGTTTCCGATACATTAAGCTCTCGTGTTTGTGCAGAATCGGAAGAGAGATCGGATCGCTTTGCGATCTGATGTACACCGTCTTATCCTATTATTTTGTAATAGGCTGTTTCTAGTGTTTGTATCATATGAATATTAGGAAAGGTGACAATCTTAATAAACGGGCTTCAGGCGTGACTGTTTCTACATTAAAAAGGACCCTTTTTCTGCAATGAGACGTTCTATGCATCTAAATATCAAAAGTTCCACATAAATATGGTCCGTATAAAATTTCCAAATAAAATTTTATCATGGTCCTACGCGTGAGCTCCACTAACAAAAGGTGCAAAATGGATTCAATCAGACAAAATAAAAAATAAAAAAGCATCAAGTACATTGCCATCTTTATGGAGCTATATAAACATGCAATTTAGCATTGAAATTTTAGTAATCATAGATACAGAGAAAGAACAGAATAAATTACTCTCAATGGCAGCCTTGTATAAATTGTCTATTTTGACCTTATTGCTGAGTGTTGGTGTAGTACTAGGCCAAGGAGGAGGACTTCGGACAGGGTTTTATTCTTCATCTTGCCCACAAGCAGAGTCAATGGTGAGGTCTTCAGTCCAAACTTACTACAACAAAGACCCTACCATTGCAGCTGCCTTGCTCAGGCTTCATTTCCATGATTGCTTCGTTCAGGTTTTATGTTGTGTCATGCTTCAAACCTTTTATTGCAACATCTGTTATATGTTTTATTAACCTTTTATTTCTAATGGAGTCAACGGCACACTCTTCTTTGACTTTGGAATTTGATAAAAATAAAGCAAAATGACTCACTAAATTGGTCGCGCTTCTTATATTGTTAAGTAAGAAGCAGTTTGACGCAATTTTCATTATGGATCATCAAGAAATATGTTTCTAACACAGGAGTATGGTTGCGTACATCCAACGCCCCCTATACCCCCTATAGGCGGGAGCCGCTAAGACAATGAAGTGATGTTGTTGTTGTTATATGTTTTATTAACTTATTTTTATAATGTCAAAGTGTATTAATTTGTGGTTTAAAACAGGCAATATCCAAATACATAGCATTCAAGCAACTTGTTACAATCGAATATTCAATAGAATTTAGATGTTATAGGATCAATTTCTTTGCATGCACGGTTTCTCTTCATAATTTAGGACGAAAACATCTCTATATAAAAATGGGGGTTTTCTACTATCCGGTCGAGCTACTAAGACACTCAAGTTCAGTAAAGTTGTAGTAGTGATAGTTTCCGATGACCAATAATGAAAATGGCGTCAAACTGTATCGATCAATTGCTACTTCACAATATAAGAAGTACATCTAATTTAGTGAGTCGTTTTGCGTGTTTCTGATACATGAGTATAGTTATGTACCTCCGAATCCTCATACTCCGCTATTAAGACAATAAGGTAATGTTGTTGTTGTACGCGCACAGGGTTGCGATGCTTCAATCTTGATTGCTGGAGCTTCTGCTGAGAGAAGCGCATTGCAAAACAATGGTTTGAGAGGATTTGAAGTGATAGATGATGTGAAAAAGCAACTAGAAACCTCATGCCCGGGGATTGTTTCCTGTGCTGACATTATTGCATTGGCTGCTCGTGATTCTGTCGACTTGGTAAGTTTGTCACAAACTAGTCTATGGAATGGGATCGGATCCTCCCACCACAATCCACTCACCCACTTTTCTACCACACAACACATGGCAGCAGGGGAAGAATGGTGATGCTAGCTGAAGGTCACCTGCATCTAGCCTCACCACCCTCTCCTTCTGCCACGTGTCGTGCGCTAGGGAAATGAGTGAGGAAATTGTGGGTGAATCGGATCCTCCCACCACAATCCACTCACCCACTTTCCTATCACAAGACACGTGGCAGCAGGGAAAGAATGGTGAGGCTAGCTGAAGTTCACCTGCATCTAGCCTCACCACCCTCTCCTACTGCCACGTGTCGTGCGCTAGGGAAATGAGTGAGGAAATCGTGGGTGAAGGGATCCAAACTCCTATGGAATATTGTTTGTCTTAAACATGGTTCTTGGCCTTAGAGACCTAAATAATTCTCATTAGTTTACATATAAACTTGGGATTTTCAGAGTGGTGGTCCTAGCTGGGGAGTTCCTACTGGAAGACGAGATGGCAGAATCTCGTCGTCCTCGGAAGCATCAAACATGCCTTCCCCATTGGATCCAATCTCTGTCCAAAGGCAGAAGTTTGCTGCCAAAGGCCTTGATGATCATGATCTTGTGACCCTTGTCGGTACGCTCTTTTTTGCCTCTGATTGCTACATATGTATACAAATGGACTCTATTGATGACTTGTATTAGAATGAGAAAATAAAAATAAAAATGAATGACACTTTATGTAACACATGGACAGATTCTCCCACTGCGCTTGTAGATCGCTAGAACTTAATAAATACCATGTTGTAACTAGAGAAATATGTCGTCACACGTTATTAGAAAAAAAAAATATGAAATGTGATTGATAAATCTGAGTATCTAAAGTGAGCTTGGTAAATGATTTTTGGACTTCCTTAAATGACCAAGCACAGGAATTGACACTTATAATAAAGTCTTTTGGCTCAAGTTTTTTGGCATATACGATCGTCATGCACGCGTATGCAAAAAAAAAGATTTTAAAAGATTGTGAAAACAATCTCTTGCTCAAATTATAAGATAAGACTGCATACATCAAATCGCAAAGCTAACCAGCTTCTTTCTGGACTCTGCACAAACGAAGGTACACCAGAAACACCCTTAGGCCTATAATTAACGTCGTTACGCTTAAAACTCTAGTATGTCATATTTTGCATCTTAAATAACCAGAGACGTGAATTGGCATGAGTTTCTTTTTTAAACGCAATCATATAGGACATTATATTAGATATGACACTTAGATATAAGCAAGATACTTCGAAATATAAACACTATGCTTAGTAATACACTCTAGAAAGTTAGTTAATGCAATAGCCACTCATTCGTTTCCCTTAAACAACTACAACAACAACATTACCCCATTTAACTTACAGGCTCTCACCTATAGCATGATATAGGAGGTCGTATGTACCCAACCGTACTCATGTGTTAGAAACACACAGAGATTGTTTCGCCGTAAACTCAAATTCTGAATCACCCATGTGAGGCTATTTTTAAAGCACCAAAACAATCCGTTGTCGATATAGTGAAACAAATGACACTAAATACAATATGTACATGTCTTTTCTTAGTTCCACTTGTGACTTGTATTGCAAAATTCGAACAGGCGCACACACGATAGGCCAGACAGATTGCTTATTCTTCAGGTACCGACTCTACAACTTCACAACAACAGGTAATGCAGACCCCAGCATAAATCCAACATTCTTGACAAAGATGCAGACTGTGTGTCCAAAAAATGGCGACGCGTCGACGCGAGTGGCCTTAGACAAAGACAGTCAATTTGCATTTGATGTGAGCTTCTTCAAGAATGTCAGGGATGGAAATGGGGTTCTTGAATCTGACCAGAGACTTTGGGGTGATGCTTCTACTCGCCGTGTTGTCGAAAATTATGCTGGGAACATTAGGGGATTGCTTGGGATCAGATTTGATTTTGAGTTTCCAAAAGCTATGATCAAAATGAGTAGTCTTGAAGTCAAGACGGGGGCTCAAGGGGAGATTAGGAGAGTATGTTCCAAGTTCAATTAGTTGGTTTAAGGTTGTGTGTAAGAAGTGGTAAGGGTTGGTCATGGTTGTATTTTACTCGTAGGTATGTTTTGGATATGCTAGCTGTGTTCATAAACACGGAAAACTTTACTGTGTACCAATAAAAATAAAAATTAACTGACATGTGACAACGATAGAATATGTAAAACAAAAGTTTGTTATCAATTAATATTTCTTTTATCGGTCGTTGAGTAACTACCATAAAGTTTGCCTATAAACACAAAAATTAGAGAGTTTGAATCCCCTCACCCACGATTCCCTCACCCACTTTGTCACCGCACGACCCGTGGAAGCAGGGGTGGGTGGTGAAGCTAGATGAGAGTCACCCGCATCTAGCCTCACCACCTACTCTCTGCTGCGACGTGTCGTGCGGTGGGGAAGTTGGTAAGGAGATTGTGGTGAGAGGATCTCATCCCCAAATTAGAACTTTTGTATATTAATTGTGGGAAGTAAATTTTAATGTTGAAGTTAATACGTTCCTTTACATATTATAATATATCTATAGTGTTTAATGTATGAATATTTGGACCAACAATAATTTTACTGTGCTCAAGGAGCAACTAGTAGTCCAATAAAATGATGATAAATAAGCTTTATCTACCTGCAAACAAGGAGGTTATTGGCCAAAACAGGGGGCCATAAATATTCTACACATTTCATAGGTCATTGATCAACTAATCATACTTAATACTTGACCATTCTAAAATTTTGTTTGGACCAAGCCAAAATTTCTTGAGGTAGCCGAATAGCCATGGTCCCAAGACCGTCAATTCGATCCAAAACCCATATGTGCATTTGTATGTGCATGTTGTACATATTGTGTGCATAATTTCATATAGGTATTAGGTATATATGTACATAAGTATGGATAATTTACATATAAGTACACTTGTATTGGAGAACCCACACAAGTATGGACATATATGTGTGTGTTTCTGTGTTTATATATACACACATACTTTTTTTTGTAATTTAAATTTCATATAAAGCCAAAAACGCACATTTACAAAAATGTTCTATGGCTGGAACGAAAGTCACAGCCAAATAGATAAAGGTGGCTTACAACATCCACACTAAGTGCCAACTTTTAGTAAAACATAGATACATACATACATATACATATATATATGTATATACATATATATATATACATATACATATATGTGTGTGTGTATATGTATATATAAACAGTTATCATCATGCTCACCATATCCATTTCACAGATCAAACTATGACATGCCACCCGGGAAAGAAATCAAGAACTTTTAGCAAAACATGGATACATACATACATATACATATATATATATATATATATATGTGTGTGTGTGTGTGTGTATACACACACACAGAGTTATCATAATGCTCACCATATTCATTTCACAGATCAAACAACTATGACATGTCAGCCGGGAAAGAAACCAAGAATGAAATCAGAAGACCAAGTGACATGATATTAAATCTGTACAGTGAATGGAATCTAGTTTCTCCATAATTCATAAAACTTCATCAGACAAGCACCCTGGGGTGCATGCAGCAACAAAAATGAGTTAAACAGGCCATATAAACATGGAACCTGAAGCTAGTTGCATCTTTAACCGAAGGATTCTGCAGCAAGTGTGATGTAGTAGCAGCTTCAGGAGGATCCTCCTCCATGTAAAATCCGCAAAATATCCATCTCAACTCCTCTATATTCATTCCATTCAAAGTTACAACATGGATGTCCTGTCAGGGTTTCGGTAAGCTGTTACCAAGAGGCAGCCTATACGAGCTTGTCACAGAAATAACTGATTTTCTGTTTTTGTGCAGTGTGCATCAGTACCCTGTTGGGTGCAATGATGGTATCCCATACTGTAAAGAAAGTCCCTTATCTCTTTGGCACTGCTATTGCTGGCTTGCAGCAAGCGCTCGTCTTCCTCGTATATTAGATAGGGAGCTTCCCCTTTTTTTCTGGACAACAACTTTGCTGCACCCTTCAGTACATGATACTCCCAACCCTGAACATCTATTTTCAGTAGGAGCACAGGCTCAGAATCATCAATTACATCGTCAAGGGGAATGGACTTGACTTGAACTGCAACCTCCTCATTAGACTTGAATGCCATTTTGGCACCAGTTGCTGAGATAGCACTGTTATCCAGCCGTCCAACTAACTAGAATCACAGAAGAGAAAAAGAGTCGCCATCAAGCCAAGTTAGAGAAATAGCATTTTTGCTGCCAGTGGCTGCGGTGGTGTATCAAATGAGCTTAATACCACAATGCAGTCAAACAAGACATAAACATTTGATCAATTTGAAAGCTCATGAAATAATTCAGGTTCTGTGGAAGAATAAAACTTTCAGACACACACTCAGATAAAACCCTTCCTCGTCTTGGATGCATGAGACAGCTTTTTGTCACCAAGTGTATGATCATGGACTCTCACCTACTGAATTTCTGAGGTTGGAAAAGGAAAGTTCTGCGACATCTACCAGAGACGAAAATGATTGGCCAACTTGGGTCAAATGATGGCTAGCCAGATCTTAACTACATTTACTTCGTGGGCATGCATAGACAAGCTTTGGAGGTACAGATCTCACGACCACATAGAATACAAACAGAACTCATAATGCTCCGAGGCTTTTACCTATCGAAAATATTCTACATTCTTATGAAGCCCATGAGCTCTACATTTTTATGAAGTTCAAAGCATATTCAAGTGTTTGTACTATAAATATGGAGTATAATGGTGGAGTCAAATATTGCCACAATTCAACAGGCAGAGCTTGTTGCACCAGAAGTTACCGATTCGGGATTAATCTACAAATACAAAGTACATCAATGTACAACTGTAAATATCAAAACATACAGGAAAATTCAGCTCCTCAAAGCTAGTTCATGCCATGAAATAACTGGTGCATCTGGCTCCAAACTTCACACCACCGACCCCAAGATCAGTATCTATTTCAAAACTACTTGCTGACAAGATCAGAAGCAATCATGCTTCTTTAAAGTCATACCATATCAACAAAGTCAAGACATGCAGCACATTTTAGAAGTCAACCTTCCCTGAAGGACCCAAATCCAAAACACAACCACCAAAATGTTGCAAGTAATAAGGATCAAGAAAATACCTTATGAAAAGTGACGTTCCCTGATCGATCTGATGCAGCAGCTTCAAAAACTTCGACCAAGTCCCCAACTCTATTAAAGTAAACTCCTTCACAGATCTTCTGCAAATTCTCAAAAACAGGTTCAAAAGCCAAGACTTTAAATCCCATGACTGCGGCAGCAAAGGTGGCCATTCCAACATTAGCCCCAACATCCACAAAAATCCCTTTTCTACCCCCCTTTTCCCCTTTCATTTTACCCAACAGCTCCTGAACAGTCCCAGATATATCAGGCATCCTAAAGGGCTTCCCTTTCAATGTCCGCACAATATTCTTGTGGGGCTTTTCTGGTAAATTCCCAAAATCTGAGAGGGAATAAATAAACGGGTACTTTAGCCCTTCAACTACATTGGCAATCACAGGATGAGCTTGGGGTGAATTATAACAGTCGAAAGATTTGATCTTTCTTTCAAGAATAAGTTTTTCATCAAATCCCTTGAGGGATTTTGGGCTGGGATTTTGGATTTGGGAGGCTAAGTAGAGGAACGTGAGGAGGAGAAAAGTGGTAGAGAGGAAGAGAAGAAGGGATTTTGGAGTGAGGAATTTTATGGGGTGGTTTCTCTTCCAGGCATTTGCCATGGAAAAGGTAAAAAGGAAACAAGTTTGAAGAAAGTGCAGAATTATTTCTGGGTTTCTTTAATTACAGAAAGAAAAGAGATGTGGAAGACAAGAGCTTGTCTTCTTTGTGAGTGAAAATTGCAGAGATCAATGGCGATCTCAAGCGGATGACGCTAATGTACGCCATTGAGTTGAGCCTTTTTCATTTAGGGCCGAGACTATAGTGGTTACCAGGCTCGGCCCTGGAAATTTATTGGCCCAAGTTCTTTTTCCTTCTCTCCTTATATATTATTCTCGTTGTATTAAAAAATATTATTGCAGTTAGTCGATTAGTCAAACATTAATAAGATTAAATCTTTAAAATATTTAACTTTATAGTATACCTAAATAGTCTTGATATCATGTAGGACGAAATTCTATTGAAAATTGTATAAAATAATTAGATAATTTGATTTTAAATGATGTTTGATTTGCTACGACAATATTTTTAGAACGCGAAAAATAAAAATAAAAGAACGATTTCCCCCTAAAAAAGTATAATGTACTCTCTTCAACCCAAAAATAACTTTAATTTTTACATGATCAAAATGAACTATTCTCAAGTTGTGATAATATTTTTGAGAAATAATAAGTAATAACCAATATTCTTAGGGAGGGAATACCACCAAACTAAAAAAAAAAACCCTCTTACTTTGAATTTACTAAACAAATTGAAGAATGTGTTATAGTTAGCTATATGCAAATGATATAACTTACATCAAACGTCTCAAATTCTAAAAAATAAATTGAAGAATGTGTTATAATTGGTTATATACAAATGATATAACTTACATCAAACAACTCAAATTCCTTGTTTCATAGCATCTTAATGATTTTAAGATGAAACTAAATAACGTTTCCAAACGTAACTAACAATATTAAAAGCATCAACTTTCAAATGAGATAGTCTCCCAATATTATAGGTGTAATCACTATATTATCTGTATATTGTCAAGAAAAATGGTTTCTTCTGGGATCCCTGGCTCTATGCGCCTCTATCGTTTTACCTAAAAAGATACATAATTTGGGCACATTTTGTTTTTTCACCCTTTTCAGTTTACTCTTTTAATTTGAAGAAATAACAATTGACATTAATTTGTGCCGTGTATTTGATGTATTTTGAGGATATAATTGAGAAGAAATTACATCAAATACACCACAATAACATGTAATGCATTCTATTCCTAACCGCTACATAAATTTGTGTCGTGTACTTGATTTTGAAGGGGGGAAAAGAAAGACCTAAGATATTTTTTTAGGAAAAGAAAAGGATATAAGATATACGATTGAGATTAAAGTTATTTATCAAGTATTACTAACGCAAATGTTTATAAAGTAGATTTTCTACTTGTTTCTATATCATCTAACTCGTTCTACACATTTTCTATTGTTGAAGTAAGGTTATCAGCCCCTTATTTGCTATCCTAAATAACTATTTTCTTCTTTTATTTTTCTGTTTGGCATTTGTCGCTATTTTTGTTTAAACATTTTATTTTTTGAGGAATATATTTTTTTTTTGAGTGGAGGAATATTTAGTTTAGACTTTGAATTGTATTGAATTCCGTTACTAAGTTTTGTCTGAAGGACTGAGAGCTTATGTTCCTAAACCTTATTACATCCGTTAACGTTCAAAATTTATTCCAAAAGCGGTAGGCTAGTCTCCGAAAATGCCCCAGACCGTGTCGTTTGGAACAACTAAGATTTATTAGTATTACGCTCGCTTCCTACGCCCTGAAAAAACTGCTGGGTTTTCTGAAACGAGTTTTAGAACGAGCGAATAAGCGTATGCTTTAATTGAGATTGATGGACTCTTCTTGCTTGATCCATAAAGGAAGTGCACCTTTGTGAGATAACTTAAGTCCATTCTTTAGCGCACACCTCCGCATGCTTATCGTCTTTGTGCAGGGACTAGATCATTTGGCTACCTACGCCTTTGCTCAAATTTATTTATATTAAAGATTCTGAAATTGTACACTTTTAATCACATGGATTGGATTAAATATGGAGAATTTCACAAGTTCGATGGAAATTGGAACCCCCTCATACTGTCAAGAAATACAAGTTATAGTTCATTCAAATAAAAAACCACGATGAAGTTGGCAATAATCCAAGCAAAAATGGGGGCATGATTAGTCATTTTTATTGGGAAAATAATTTTTAAAATGTACTCGATGTGAAACTATTATTTGCAATGGTAATGTTAAAAATTGTCACGTTTCTCTCACGATAGCAATAAAACGTTTGTATTTATAACGATCATCAACAACAACAAACGTACACAATATATCGCACCGTTCTTATCTATTATGATCCCAAAACATTGAAACACCTTTATGCTTTTCATTACATCATTTGAATTTCATCACGTTGATAGTTCGTTTAAATATCCTTATATCCCACCGTTCTTATCTATTATGATCTCAAAAGAGTGAAACACCTTTATGCTTTTCATTATACCATTTGAATTTCAGCATGTTGATAGTTCGTTTAAATATCTTTTTGAAAACTATAGCTCGATTGTCATCTTTATCTTATAACAGTAACAAGAATATCCTTCTATCATTTTCTAAAAAGATAAATACAAACGATTGATACTTCACAATGGTCAATAAGATTTCTTATTATCTTATATATATAGGATAATAATTAAATAAATTTCTAAGTACAATAAGAAGGAAAAGGAAGGTACCAGATCTACCTAAACAAAATTTACCAGATCATCTTTTGAAAAAAAAGTAAAAACGACGTATGAAAAAGGCAAAAAGAAGATACATTTTTAACCATGACTTCACGGGTATCTATTTATTGTTACGTTATGCCAACTATGCACATATAATGCACATATATTACGTAATAAAGATGTTTTACTTCATATTCCTCCGAGTTATTTTAATCTTATCATTTATTAACTAAACTGTGAAGTGAAAATTGGTTGATTCAAGATAGAAAATTCGTAATAACAACTTGTTTGTATCCAAAAATGATACTATGCTACATTTGATAGTCTATTACCTTTTTTGGGATGCATGAAAATCGTTTACTTACTTTAATGACTTGTTAAATTAGGAATAGTTTAAAACTATCATAAACAACAATAACAACACATACACATCATATCCCAACAAAAGCAAAAACTATCGCTAGAGTCTGAGGAGGGTGAGAGACAGACGCACAATACCTCCATCTTTTGAGGCAGACGCACAATTCTCCATCAGAAAAGATAGAGGATTCGCTTCCAATAAGACATCAAATTTATGTCTGTGTACTTTAAAACCATCATCATGACTACTAAAGACGTCCATTTAACTGAAACAGAAACTATGATAATCTTAACAACCATATGACATATTGAGCAACATCTTCATATAGTCCACAAGTGCAATGATAATCTTAATAGCCATGTAACATGTGGAACAATATTTATTTTCAGTAAAAATATAACAAGGGATCAACATAAGATCTTACATTTTAGGGTCTGAGAATTGTGGATAATTTAGAATCGTATTGGTTGTAGATGCATTGAAACAAAATTTAAAAAAAAAAAAACTTTTTGATAAAGATACATTATTTGATTTACGCCCCTTTTAAAACGTATGATTCTGTGAGAGTTGGTGTTAGATGTCAATTTTTTTATATAAATTAAAGTGACAAGCTAACTCACATCTTAGGTCACACCAAACTAACCCTTAAAAAATAACACCAAACGAACCTACCGTTACGTTATTATCCTCAAAATTAGGAACGTTTATAACTTGACCAGTCCCAAACAACTACTATTAATAGCATCTCATAACTCATTTAATTAAAATTATAAACCTTTATAAATAACAACACATAGCCAGTAAATCTCAACATGCAAAACTATTGCTTATAAACCTTTATGGAAAAAAAAGTAAAATTATAAGTCAACCTATTCTCTCAGAATCCCACACTAAGCAAGCAGGCGTCTCTTATATAATCCCCCCAAATCTCAGTCTCAATCTTCAATCTCTCTGCTGAATCCAACACAATGTGGAAAGGAGGATCTTTAAGCGAAGGGGTTGTGAAGAAGATCGTTTTGTCATACACTTATGTCGCCATTTGGATCTTCCTATCCTTCTCCGTCATCGTCTACAACAAGTACATTTTGGATCGCAAGATGTACAATTGGCCTTACCCTATTTCACTTACTATGATTCACATGTCATTTTGTTCCGCCTTAGCTTATGTTCTTGTTCGAGTTTTTAAGGTTGTCGATCCTATTTCAATGTCTTGGGATTTTTACTTAAAAAATGTTGTTCCAATTGGGGTTTTGTATTCCGTGTCGTTGTGGTTATCGAATTCGGCTTACATTTATTTATCTGTTTCGTTTATACAAATGCTGAAGGCTTTGATGCCGGTGGCTGTTTATTCTTTTGGGGTTTTGTTTAAGAAGGAGCAGTTCAAGAGTGATACAATGGTTAATATGGTGTCTATTTCTATTGGGGTGGGGATTGCTGCTTATGGAGAGGCGAAATTTGATCTCTTTGGTGTGGTGCTGCAGCTGGGTGCTGTGGTCGTTGAGGCTACACGGTTGGTTTTGATTCAGATTCTTTTGAATTCTAAAGGGGTTTCCTTGAATGCCATTTCTACTCTTTATTATGTGGCACCTTGCTGCCTGGTTTTCTTGTTTGTGCCTTGGGTTTTTGTTGAGTATCCTATTTTGAAGGAGGCGTCAACCTTTCATCTTGATTTCTTCGTATTTGGGACGAATTCCCTATGTGCGTTTGGTTTGAACCTTGCCGTGTTCTTGATTGTGGGAAAGACTTCTGCTTTGACTATGAATGTCGCTGGAGTTGTAAAGGATTGGCTTTTGATTGCGTTCTCATGGTCAGTTATTAAGGATACTGTCACTCCTGTTAACTTGGTTGGATACGGATTGGCTTTCTTGGGTGTGGCCTATTACAATCACTCCAAGCTACAAGCTTTGAGGGCCAGTGAAGCACAGAAGAAGGCTGCCCAGGCTGATGAAGAGGGTGGCCGATTGTTGGGTGAAAGCAATGTCTCTGAGGAAAATGGGATGAAGAATAGTGAATCACAAAACTAGTTACTTATGGGACACGATGATGCTTACTTCATCCACAATGGTAAAGTGGGAGAGTGGGACTAGGCAATTGAAGGAGCATGAACCTCTTTAGCATTAAGTAGTTTTTTTCTTTTTTTCTATTTTGATATGATCTCTACTAGCTTCATAGAATTATTGTTTGCAGAGCTCAGGAGTTAGAACTCCTGGATATAGGTGACATGGAACTGATGTTCTTTTTCCAAGTTATGCATTATTTATGTGACGTGATGAGGCTATTATGTTATCTTTCCTTATATAGCTCTTTTAATAATATCTCTTCATGGTCAGTTTTTGGTTGTCTGTCTATTTTTCCCCCTTTATAAACCGGTCTTTGATTGCTCATGTTAATGGGGACGTGTTCTCTAATCAAGAGTACATTGGTTGCATCCATAGGATCTTATAGTTGCTCATTTTCAGTACTAGTATATTTCCATCTTTTCAGGTTTGTAAATGATGTAGGCTTATTGAGTATTAGTGTGGCAGTTGAAATGAAAGAATATCGAATAAGGCACGTGAACAAAATTCATGCAGCTAATTTCAGAATTATTAGTGTGGTGGCAGTAAGCAATTCTATAAGAGGTGGAGACATAATCAGGCTTAACTTGCAACTTCCTATCGATTGAAATTGTTGGTGATTTCTCACATATATGGTAGTTGTCTTGCTTTTGCCGTGGTTGGTGAAGTTTCTCATTTAAGCATGAATTAGGATCTGAGGTTTTTTACTTTATCTATATCCAAAGTTCTTTGTATTAATAAGCATATGCTTCTTTCACAAAATGGTGGTAAATGCCCTTGGGGACGAATCTTAGTCGCCAGATGATCCAAGTTATATTCTGCCGAAGAAATTCATTGTCTTTGTTATCTACCTATAATCTTTCTCTTGTAGGCTTATAGCTCACCTATCCGGCGGAAATGCTTTCCTATTAACTGGCCCTAGTCGATGCTATATGATTGGTTTATTTTGCGCATAAAATTTAAAGCAACTTTAACATTGATGATATTTCAGAGAGAATGCTTCCTCATGCCATGAATGGAATATAATTAATCATTTTGATTGAGCTCTACATCCTATACATGAGAAAAAAAGGTGATTATATTCTTGCATTGCTTTGTTTTGGGAACATAGTATATGCAACATCATAAATAGCGTGTATGTGATCCTTTACCATCCTTCAAGTTCTATTCCATTTTGTTATCTGTGTGGTTTTTACTATATTCTTGTCTTCACACTTCCAACTTGAACTTAATCTTCTCATTATTTTGTGTGATGAAATCCCTTTGTTCTCTTTTTCCCCATACTTATTTTATATGTGCAGTATGCATAATTTGGACGCTGTCTGTTATTTCTTTCATCTGCTTGCTAACATGGACTTGACCTCTCAACCCCCCCCCCCCCCCCCCCCCAAATCATAAATTCTACTGACGTGTTCATATTCTCACTATGTGCCTGCCAACTGCTTGGTTGTTCTTTTCTATCCTCGTAAGTGGACTCTAAGTTATGAGGCACTTGTTAACTTTGGTCTGTGACGTTGGCTTGTGTGGAAGCTTGTGCTAATTGACACTGAAGCCACGGTGTAACAAATAGAGATTATAGTCTGAAATAATACATTTCAAAATACTTCCGTGCTCAATCTTAAGGCGATGTCTGGTTTTTACAAGAATGTCTCTGTTGTAAGTACTTCACCAGTGTAGTTCTGGAGTTGGAAACTTTCAACTGATTTTCCCAGACAAGCTCAGGATGCCATAGTTACAGAATCATCCCCTAAGTGGTGGACCTTTTTTTTCTTTCTTTCTTCCTTTGGTGTAACCTATAAAATTCGCTCAGGATTTTCAAGTTAGAACATCTATCACAAATGCAGCCCAAAAGAACATGCCACAATCTGTTAAAAGATCTGGTAATATAGGTGACAACTTGGACCTGGGACCAAGTCAATTTGCATTTGCTGACTCATTTCAATTTTCTAACAACTAACCTCAAATTGGTTTTGATTTACTACTGGAGTATTTCACAAATTTATTATAAATTTGCATCTCTCCCATCACCCTCTTTGCCATTGGATTATTTACTATTGGGTGGATTAAGTTTATTGGAAGAATGCACAATGCGGATGTTCAATTAATATGGGTTGGTTGGATAACTTTGAAGTGTAGTTTCATTTCCAACAACCCTTTCATTTTTAACATTTTGGCTCTTTTGACATCTGGTTCAGTCTCATTGTTCACTGCGCACCATCTGCCATTGAAATATCTGCTATTTGTTGGATGAGGAAGTTGCAAGAAGGGCCGTTTAAGATTGTCAATTGATAAGATCTGTTCATTAACTGATTAAGTTTGATTTCATTGTCAAAAATTCTTTGAATTTCAAGTATCATCCTTTTCTTTTTGGGTGGTGGTTGTTTTGAAAATAGTGAAAGGAGTTTGCATGAACTGTTTCCATATCCTGATGGACATTTGTGAACTCAGTTTTTGGATTAATCACAACTCCAGCCTAGGCAAACTACTACCTTCCGGCGTAGTTCTGCTTCCAGCCTACACAACCTATTATTTTCATTGTCAAGCTTTAAGATATATGTGCTATAACTTTATTCCAGGACTCATGAAGAAAAGTTCATGAACTCGAGCAATTGAATGTCTTGTAAGCTGCTCTGATTCCCTGGCCTGCCTTTTACTAGGTATCATGTCAAATGACTAGTGATCATCCTCTATTAACTGAAATTTCTGTCTTTTCCCTTCATCATGCAAGGTAACACAGAAACTACTATACGGCAACATAGTAGACATAGCTTATGCATTACACACAAATTTGATGCCCTTGAATTTTTTGATAACTGCAGATGTGCTTTTCTTCTTTGGCATATTTTGGAAAAAACAAACAAAGTCCTGCATTCCAGTGAGAATATTACTGTCTGCCAGCTAATCTTCAGGAGATGTGCTTGTACTTTTACTCTATTACATGGACAAATGGACAAAACAGAAACATTAGTCATTCAGTCGTGTCCTGTGGCCTAAGAAATATTATTCTATAGTATCTTTATCATTGTTTTTGCTGTCAAATCTTGAATAACACCATGTACATGGCTACTGGATACCTCTGGAGAAACGTGTTATATGCTTATACCACCTGTAAGCTTCTAGCCGGAATTTTATTCAAATGGGTGTGGATGGATTAGTGCTGTATGTTTAAATTGTTGTGCCGCCTGTGATTTGGCTGATGCCCTTGAATTCTCAGATACCTGCACATGAATATTTCATGCTTTGGCATATTTTGGCAAAATGAAAACAGAGACATTTGCATTTTAGGGACTTGATGAATTGCACCATGACAACTAATTATCTGGACAATCTAAACAATGTTACATAGCAAAAGGCACCAAACCATAAAGATCATTGAGGTGTGTACTAATTTGACTTCTTTTCTCTTGTGCTAGTTGTTATCATTGGCAAACTGAAAGTTTATTGCACATCCCTCCCCCCCCCCCCCCCCGGCCATCGTATTTGTTGCCATGGCTTCTATTTCCTAACTTGACAAAGAGCAATGATAGAGGATCAAAGGACAGATTGATGGATCTATTTGAACAAACGAACTTGGCATCTTTCCATCAGAAAAGTTGCTTTTGTCTTAGTATGGCAGTTCCGTTTCGATATACAACTATGATAGAAGTGGGCCTTTATTTGTAAAGCAGCTTTTCTAAAGAAATTTAGATGTAAATGTTCAGGTTAACTGATTATCTACAAAGTCTGAAAATTTGAAATTTAAAGCTGTTTGTAGGGTAAGACTGGGTATATCAGATCGCGAAGCGATTTAGTTTTTTTCTGGATTCCGCAAAAACACGGACTAATACAACGGGAACGTCATTTTTAAACCTATAGTAATGTCGCTAGAGAGACCCAAATGTGATGGGGTTGAGGTGTTATAAAATGATAGGACTCATAAAGATTTTAATGCCACACCGAAGATGGTTGCCTTCTGAACATACGGAACAAGGTGCTACACGACGAAACCATCTTTAGCTTCCTCATGTAAAGACCCTATGCGGGTCTAACAAGGATGCCAACAAAATGCTACAGTGTTCTAGAACATATCTCATTAGTTCCACGCAGGAGGTTTCGAAATGAACGTCAGGAGTTCGAACCTTGTCGAAGTCAAGAATATTTGAACCTCCTCCAGACTAGCTGCATAGTGTGGAAGCACTATTGACCTGTGGAATGACCTGCTGACAGACCAGCCCGTCGGTTGTTCCTTTGGTGCCAATAGGCTCGTTGTGTTGTCCTTGTGCTATGACAAACTTCTAATAGTGGACCTGAGAACCTGATTTACATCTCTACACACCCTGTGAAACCGGAGGTGACATGAATTCTTACTGGTTGTGGTTCAACCTATGCGGGCCTAACAAGGATGCCAACAAAATGCTACACAGTGAGCCCATCTTTAGAATCTTCACGTAAGGATCATGTATGGGTCCAACAAAGATGATGACAATAATATGCCTTTAAAGTAAAGGTCATTTTGCTTTAACTATTTTAATTACAAGAAGAACAAAATCACAAAAGTTCGTAATATTTTCAGATCTATAATAATACCCTCCGATGGTTCGGGTTTCTTTACCGTTAAAAAGAGGAGTGAGAAAAAGACCTGACGACACATGTCCAAAAGAAATATAGAAAGACTATTTAAGAAGTAGCTAGCAAAGAGAGTATAGGGATAGCCGGATAGGTAGATGAAACTTGGTAGACGGCGGTGTACGGTGAGGAAGAAAGGAGTGAAGAGATCCACCTCTAGAGCACTATTATTGATGTGGATGACATTCACATCGTCTGTGAAGTTAACCGTTCACCATTTTTCAACATGTGTAATGCGTTCACCATCTGGATAACTATCATATCAAGTGGTTTCATCCAGCACAACAATTTGATTTTTTTTTTCTTGCTCACCACAGACGAACACAAAAGGACAAGAAGAACAACTTGGATGAGAGACAAAATTGCTTAAGTGGTGGGTATTGCTTGAAGGGCATATTGATTGGAGACCATTTGATCTGGGAATGATAATTCAAGACTTCATATTTGTATGGACATGATTTATTAAGTTGATTGATCAAGGTCCACAAATGTATAGTCTGTTCGATAGGCACATAGAGGAATGAAAGAAATTGTTTTTCATTCTTACTTTCAAAGATTGATACAATGTCCTATTTATGTTTACATCAAGATCCTAAGTATGGTATGTACTAATGATGATTGATCGTAATTGATCGTAATTGACTCCTTTCCTTTTTCTATACAAGGTAACGTATATTTTGCTTTTATGACAAATATGCTAACTATGGTAACACAATCTCAACACTCCCCCTCAAGTTGAATTGTGGGATCGCCAATATTCAACTTGCACAGTGCATCTTCAAATATTCGTCCATTCACCGCCTTGGTTAAGATGTCCGCGAGTTGATCTTCAGAACGTACATGCGGAAGCGTAATAATCCTTTCGTCAAGTTTTTCTCTGATGAAATGCCTATCAATCTCAACATGTTTGGTACGATCATGTTGTAGGGGATTTTCTGAGATACTGATCGCCGCCTTGTTATCACACTTTAACTTTGTTGGTTCAGACTCTTGAAAACCGAGTTCATCAAGTTGCTTTCGAATCCAAAGTATTTCCGTGATGCCTTTTACGATGCCTCGGAACTCTGCTTCTGCGCTAGACAGTGCCACAACCTTTTGTTTCTTGCTCCTCCATGTTACCACATTGCCGCCACTAACGCGAAGTACCCGGATGTCGAACGGCGATCAACATGACTTCCTGCCCAATCAGCATCTGTGTATGCTTCGATCTTGAGATGTCCATTGTTCTTAAAGAGTAGCCCAGTGCCTGGAGTCTTCTTTAGATACCTTAAGATTCTGAATACCGCGTCTAGGTGATGTTTCTGGGGATTGTGCATAAACTGACTGACTACCCCAACAGCATAAGCAATGTCTGGTCTGGTATGAGATAAGTAGATTAACTTGCCCACTAGTCGCTGGTATCTCTCTCGATCAGTTGTGGACCCTCCTGGTATAATCTCTAACTTATGGTTCTGGACTATTGGAGTATCCGCTGGCTTGGCATCAAGCATACCTACTTCTGTTAGTAGATCGAGTACGTACTTTCTTTGACATATATATATGCCTGCTTGTGATCGCAGCACCTCAATTCCCAAGAAGTATTTCAGTCCTCCCAAGTCTTTCATCTCGAATTGAGTGAATAGATGTTTCCTGAGACGAGAGATCTCATTAGTGTCATTTCCAGTAATAATCATATCATCAACATATATAATAAGACAAGTAACAAGACTTCCCTGTTTCTTGATGAATAAGGTATGATCGGCATTGCTTTGCCCGTCTTTTTTCATGACTGAGGTGAATCTACCAAACCATACTCGAGGAGATTGCTTGAGCCCGTATAATGCTTTCCTTAGTCTGCAATAGAGAATAGGACCCTGATAGTATCAATTCTTGCGACTGGAGAGAACGTTTCAGAATAATCTACCCCATAGGTTTGAGTAAACCCCTTTGCCACCAGCCTTGCTTTGTATCGTTCAATGCTTCCATCGGACTTGTATTTAATGGTGAAGACCCACTTACATCCTACTGGTTTTTTTTCGACTGGTAGTTCACACACTTCCCATGTTTCATTCTTCTTGAGTGCGTTCATTTCAATTCTCATAGCTTCCTTCCAAGATTGATTTTTACATGCCTCCTCTACATTTCGGGGAATCTCCTCTGAGCATATGGTGGTCAAGAAACTCTTCGCGGTACCACTGAGACTGTGTTTTTGGATAGGATATTTGGATGCACGAGCGATTTTTGTTGGTGAATATCTATCAGGTGGGATTCCTCTGGTTTTTCTTGGTGGCAAGACACGGCCCTGTTCTCCTGTTATAATATCAGTATGGTCCAACTCAAGTTGTCCAGAGGTTTCAGTTAGAATATCAGAGGGTAAATCAACAAGTTCAATAACAGGTGGATTTTCAGGAGATTGCGGAATATTGTCAAAAAGATTACCAGTGTCATATGTAGACTCGTTTTGTTGTTGCATTCCATTCACCTCGAGATCACCACTGTCGGATTCTGGTGTTGTATTTGTATTATCATAGGGAGCTATAGCACAGTCGGAGCCATCTACTTGCCGTGTTGGCTCAATCATCGGCCAGTATAGGCTAGACAACCAATCGAGTGGGTCACCATCATTACCTGTTATCTCCCCCTGAGACCGAGATTGGGTGGCAAAGAAATATTCGGTTTCGACAAAGGTGCAGTTCATGGTGATATGGATTCGGTTGGTACGGGGGTTATAGCATCTATAACCCTTTTGGGTGGAAGCGTAACCGACAAAGGCGCATTTCTCGGCACAGGGGTCAAATTTAGTCCGATGGGATTTAGGGATATGGATAAATACGGTGCAGCCAAAGACCTTTGGTGGTAGGGTCAACATGGAAGGAATCTCTGTTTGGGTAGAAAGTGTTTGTAGTGGAGTTTGATGGTTTAGGATAGTAGTGGGTAGGCGGTTGCAAAGGTATGTGGCAGTGGACACTGCCTCTGGCCAAAAACCTCGAGGGACTCCGGAGTCAAGCATCATGGCACGAGTCATTTCTAGTATGGTACGATTTTTTCTTTCAGCAACCCCATTTTGTTCAGGGGTTTCGGGACAAGTAGTTTGATGTACTATGCCTTTTTCACGGAGGAAGTCTTTTAGTGCCCCATCAAGGTATTCCCCCTCATTATCAGATCGCAGTATCTGGATATCTGTTTTATACTGGGTATGGATCATATTATAGAATTCAACAAATTTGCTGGCAACATCTGATTTGTGTTTGAGGATATATAGCCAGGTCATTCTAGAACAATCATCGACAAAAATAACAAAGTAACGAAAACCAAGTGATGTAGGGTGTGGGGATGGTCCCCAAACATCTGTATGTATAATGGAAAAAATACGACTCGCACGAGTATTATTAGAGCGGTAAGTCGCTCGAGGTAATTTAGCCCGGAGGCAAGTGTCACAAGTCATACTAGGTAATTTATTGGAAAACAGATGAGGAAAAAGTTTCTGAAGATAACCAAATGATGGATGTCCCAGCCGACGGTGCCATAACCACAACTGGCGTGAGACCGTACCGGTGGCAAGATTAGACTTACCCTGTTGCGCCACCGCATCTACGTAATACAAACCGCCGCACTCAGTACCACGTCCAATGATTTCCCGAGTATGAATGTCCTGCAACACACAAAACGAAGGATACATAAGAACTATGCAATCTAATTGTTTAGTGAGTTGACTGATGGACAGTAATTTAGTTGATAGTGAAGGAACGAACAAACAATGTTTAAGTGTGACATCCGGTGTAATTTGGATTGAGCCACTCCCACATACTGGAATGGTCTCACCACTGGCTGTCTCAACGTGGGTTTTGTGTGTGGGAGAATGCGTAATAAAGTCATTTTGGTCAAAGGTCATGGTGTCTGTGGCGCCGCAATCGAAGATCCAAAGGGACTTATTTGTAGTATTTAAAGGATTATCTAGACTGGATTGGAATTTTCTGGGATTAGAGGGGTCTGATTTGGCCTGATGGGTAAAAGCCGGGGGGCATTTGTAAATATGGGAAGTTGGTGGAGTGGATTCTGGCATTTCGAAAACTGCAGGGGTGAGATTTCGGGAGCTGGAATCCTGAGGGACCAGACTGATATTATCTTCGGAGTGTAGGACCTGCCCTGCAAATATCTGAGGGGGCAATAGGGTAATATCGTGAGGTATTAAAAGCTGGGGGTTAGGGCTTCCACCTAACCCCCTTTTACCTGGGTTGGGTTGCCCGATGTTCTCTCCGCCGCTGCTTTGTTCTTTGCTCTCCCCTCCTTCTTCGATGCTCTGAATCACGGCTGCCTTTCCTCCAGTTCCTGCAACTGGATTCTTTCGTCCCTCCCACCAGTCTGGGTATCCCAGTATCTGAAAGCAGCTCTCTTTCTTGTGACCCTTTTTCCCACAATGTTCGCAAGTAAGGTGGCTTTTGTCAACCTTCGTGGCTGAGCGTTGTGGCTGCCCAGAGTGCAGTCCTTTGTCCCCGTGGTCTCTTCCTCTTCCTCGGCCCTGTGATGTTTTAGAGACCAAACCTTGTCCGATGCCCTGTGAGGAAATCAAATCTGAGGGCCCATGCTGGATCATTCCGGATCTGGCTTCTGCCCGTTTAATTTCTGAGAACGCCGCCTCTACGGATGGTAACGGTGTTCTCTTCAATAATTCCTTCTTCTCTGTTTCGTACTTGTCACTGATGGCTGTGAGGAATTGGTAAAGTCTGAACTCTTGCATTTTGCGGTTGTATAGACTAATATCCTCGGTGCATTTCATTGGATTTAGGTCTAGGGTATCAATTGATACCCAGATATCTTGTAGCGCGTTCCAGCAGGCTTCAAGTGAGCCATCCCCCTGTCTGATTTTGTTTGCTCTCCTGTGCAAGTCGAAAACTTGCAAGGAATCCCCCCCTGAACCATACGTTAATGCTAGCCCATCCCAAAGGGCTTTAGCTGTTGGGTAGCGAGAGACATTATTTATCATGCTTGGTTCTACATTCTGTAGAATCCAGGTAAAGACGGAATTATCGTCCTGTTCCCATTGCTGGAACTGTGGATCAGTCTGTGGTGGTGGAGGAGGCACCCCCGTGAGGTGGGAACTGCGTCCTCTACCCAGGATAGCTCTATAGATAACTCTGGACCAAAGTACAAAATTGCTGCCGTTTAATTTTACAGCAATATTTAGATTTTCTGGCAAAGATGTATGTGGTGATGGTGATGGGTGAAGGCTGTTCTTGAGGATCTGAGCCACTTGAATGGCCAGATCCCCAGGGCTAGGCATGTACGTGGCTTCTGGTTTTGTGGTTTCCGGATGATGATGGATTGTCTGACATGTTGATGTGTTATTTGCAGGACGGATTATGGTTTTGATCAGCGGTGAAGACAGGCTGTCTGTCTGAGCAATTGTTTGGAGTCAGTAATCTGGATGGCTGATAAATTTTAGCAACCGGTTGACTGGTAAGGTGGCCGGATATTGGCCGGGAGAGGTATAATTAATTATGGCAGTGATGAATATGTTTCTGAGCCTATGCCCAAAACGAAAGAACCACACATCCTCAAGGATTGTGCCGCTATGATACCATGTTCGATAGGCACATAGAGGAATGAAAGAAATTGTTTTTCATTCTTACTTTCAAAGATTGATACAATGTCCTATTTATGTTTACATCAAGATCCTAAGTATGGTATGTACTAATGATGATTGATCGTAATTGATCGTAATTGACTCCTTTCCTTTTTCTATACAAGGTAACGTATATTTTGCTTTTATGACAAATATGCTAACTATGGTAACACAATCTCAACATAGTCGGCTATTTTCCCTAAGAAATGCAAAATGGTGTTCAAGTGAAATGGAATATCCTAGTCGTAGAACTTTCGTTATCTCGAATTTCCATGGTAAAATGATTGATCAAACACAGTTATTTTTCTAGTTACAAAAAAGTCTGACTATAGAAGCATTTGTTGTTCCAATCCTAATAAGTTTTGTAAAAAAATGTAAATTAGAAAATCAAATAAGTTATAAATGTTCAAACACGTTATTCTTAATTGTAGACTTGCTTGAAAATTGCGAAAAGGCAAAACTAGATGAATGCCATAGATGGCATGGTAAAAAGTCTATTAAATGTAATAACCCTGAAGCTAACAAATCAAAGCCCTTGTGCAAGTGGTGTCAACTATAAACGAGTGCGATTCTTTACGTACATCCAACCCTTTCATATCCCGTCTAAACGGGAGTTTCTAAAACAATGGGTAATGTTGTTGTTTAAACACATGAATAAAATGTAAAAAAAAAAAGTAGGACGGGTGTTCGAAGGCCTTCTAAAACTAGGGTTGCTTCGTTAAATGGACCATTTTCGTGACCCTTTCATATCCCGTCTAGACGGGAGTCTCTAAAACAATGGGTAATGTTGTTGTTTAAACACACGAATAAAATGTAAAGAAAAAAAAAAGTAGGACAGGTGTTCGAAGGCCTTCTAAAACTAGGGTTGCTTCGTTAAATGGACCATTTTCGTGACAATGTTGATAACATACAAGACAATATTTGAAAATAAGAGACATAAATATTAGGTGTGAAGTGCAAAAGAATGTTCCATATTGGATATTTACCGGTGTAACTGTTGGATATATGAATATAGAACATAATGATATAACCCTTTTGATACTGCACGAGTTTGTGACTTTGAGTTTACGAGTTCGAGTTGCGGAAACATCTTATTGCACAAAAAAGTATAGGGTAAAGCTGCCGTATATCAGATCGCGAAGCGATCTGACCCTTCTCAAACCATGCGCAAACACGAGAGCCTAGTACACTGGAACGCCCTTTTTTAAATCAGTTATAGAAAAATTATGATTGTTGGATTTCCTTGAGGTGAAAATATCGATCAAACACGTTTCCTTAATTGTACATTTTCTGGAACAAAGCTAAACAACTTACTGAACACCCTGATGGCCATGGTTACAGAACTAACATATCTCAACAAGAGATTCATCTGCCAAAGTCTCCGCTTCTACTACAGATTTTGGCTTATGCTTCTTGAACCATGCTGCACCTCCCAAATAGGCTACAAAATTCAGGGCACTCAATCCAGTGAGAAGTCCATAGAAGCAATCAAGCCGTCCAAAATTAATATCATCCGCTAGCCATCCTTGGCTACCATGGGTCTGTGTCGCGGCCTTGACTACAGACACGAGCAGGCTGCTAAGGAAGAAACCAAGTGACAAAGTGGTCAAGAACAGCCCTGTGCTTAGTGCTTTCATCCCTTTAGGTGACTCTGTTATGAAGAAATCAAGCTGCCCTGCGTATATCAAAGCTTCCGCCGAACCAATCAAGAAGAACTGTGGAATCAACCAGAATACAGTTATTGGCAATGTTGGATCATCTTCCCCTGTGGACTTTGCAACATGCAATCTTTTTCTTTCAACTAGTGCAGCAGCTGCCATGCCTAGTATTGCGATCACTTGACCAATCGCTATCCTTTGTAGGCTTGTGAGGCCTGCATTCAGGAATTGAGTATTAGCAATGACCACAACACAATTATCTTGTAATTCTTAATACATTTTTTTAACCTTATGTAAGGTTTATAATTTAGGCCTGGCGACATTATTATGTGTCAATTTTTCTATTTCCAATGGAGACAAAGACACACTCTTCTTTGACTATGGAATATGATGGAATAAAGCAAAATGACTCACTAAATTGGCTGCGCTTCTTGTTGCTGGTCGGGATCGTGGAACTACCTTATGAGCTCTCTCAAGCCTACCACTCTTGGTGTTAATTCAGTCTCCACTCGCTCTTTTCTTATCTAGCTCACTGATTTTCTTTTCTTAGGTTTTTCGTTTCAAGTCTTCCACTCGCTCTATAGGCTCGTCCGCTCGCTGGAACTAAAGAGAAAAAAGTACTCTCATATTGTCTTCCATTGTTCTTGATTTCAGTCTACCCTTCCCTTCCCCTATAGCACCACTCTGGCTTGGCCCCGGTTCCCAGGGCTAAGGTATTCCCTATTATTATGAGCCTACTCAGATCAGAACGAAACTAGTTGATTCTCTTTCGCCTATCGGCCAGCTTTAAGCAACCTTCGCATTTTCTGCTGAGATCCCAAGTCTCCAAGTGGGCCCTTTTGGCCACCCACGACCTTTGCTTTTTAGAGAATCCCGCTCCTGTGTCGTAGGACTTGTAGCTCGGCAGTCCACCGGATGTTTATCCTTCCAGTTTCGAGTGTCTTCTTGGATAGTTATAGCGGCCCATAGG
>AP025044.1:3598550-3647565 GCA_036186865.1 Eustoma russellianum
TGATTTTCTTTTCTTAGGTTTTTCGTTTCAAGCGAGCTCCATGGCTCGTTTCAAGTATTCCACTCGCTTGAAACGAGCCATGGAGCTCGCTCTCTAGGCTCGTCCGCTCGCTGGAACTAAAGAGAAAAAAGTACTCCCATATTGTCTTCCATTGTTCTTGATTTCAGTCTACCCTTCCCTTCCCCTATAGCACCACTCTGGCTTGGCCCCGGTTCCCAGGGCTAAGGTATTCCCTATTATTATGAGCCTACTCAGATCAGAACGAAACTAGTTGATTCTCTTTCGCCTATCGGCCAGCTTTAAGCAACCTTCGCATTTTCTGCTGAGATCCCAAGTCTCCAAGTGGGCCCTTTTGGCCACCCACGACCTTTGCTTTTTAGAGAATCCCGCTCATATGTCGTTGTAAAGTAGCAGTCGATCGATACAACTTGACGCAATTTTATTATGGGTCATCCGGAAACAAACTTTGTGTGTTTTCAATACATGGGTAAGGTTGTGTACACCCGACCCCCCTTATCATGCCATAGGCAGGAGCCTCTAAAACAACGGGGTAATATAGTTGTTGTTGACATTATTATGTGTCATGTAACACTTAATTACGCGTGTAATGTATAATCAAACTTAATCATGAACAATGACATGATTGTATTTACCTGGTTTTCCTTTCCATCTCTTGATAAGTGGAATGATAAGCCGATCATACACTGCCAATGTGAGTAAAGTGGCAAGCACAAAAAACACAGTGAGTGAACCTGCTGGGATCTCAAAACTGCCCAAGGATCTCTTCATGGTACCAGCTTGTTCAACCGAGAAGGTGATCATTTGCGCATAATTGGTCCAAAATATGATTGTTGTTGCCCACACAGGTATGAGCCTAGCCATCATTTTTACTTCCTCAATCTTAGTAACTGAGCAAAGCCTCCAAGGATTTGGAGCTGAAACTGTAATCGCCTCGGAATCTTCTTCTGTAATCACTGCTGCCTTGTCTAGGAATCTATATATAAAATATATGACATTAGATAAATCTTGAAATGGTACATAAGTAGGGTTCGGACCCCTCACCGTTTTTCCTCACCCCACTCGTCACCACACGACACGTTACAGCAGGGGTGGGGTGGTGAGGCTAGATGCGGGGTCACTCACCCCTGCTGCCACGTGTCGCGTGGTGACGAGTGGGGTGAGGAAAAAGTGGGCAGGAGATCCCATCCCGTAACCACTAGACATTCTTTTAGTTATTAATAACATTATGTTTGGCACCACCAACCAAAGTTGGACTTAGGTCTGGCATGGTTGTTGACAGAAGATAGTCTAAGAAACATACATCTTGAATAATGACAATTAGGGAACATAGCTCTCACCGAAACAATTTAGTTTGATTGAGTCTTGAACCTTCAGGAGTTTTCTCATAAAGCAAGGAGACATCATGAGGAAGATCCATGTTCCTCTTATTTAGAGCAGCCGCAAAAACTTGGAAAATGTGGACAAATGGGCTCCCAAAGCTTTTCTTGAACCTGTATTTTCTAGTGCCAGAAAAGAACACCAAGATAGCACTAAACATTGCCACGGAACAAATCCCATATGCCAAACTTCTGCTCACATAATCTTGTAAGTAAACTAGCACGGTTACTGCAGTCAAGGTTCCAATGCTGATGAAGAAAAAGAATCTATTGAAGAAAAATACCATCTTTGTTCTTTCCTTTGAGTCTTTCGCGTCGAATTGGTCGGCCCCAAATCCTGAAACACATGATTTAAGACCCCCAGTGCCTAATGCTATGAGGTACAATGCCAAATAAAGAAATCCCATTTGGAATCCATTGGCTTCTTTGCAATGGGCATTAGCCTTACAAGGGGGCGGTCGCAGTTGAGGCAATTTTGTAGTAACGGCTAACAGGGCAGTTCCCTGAATCATACAGTTGTTTCTGAATTAGAAACCGCAACTTTAGCAAGGAAAATAAATATTGCAAGTATTTATTTTTGAAGAACTTACCAGTACTTGAACACTAGAAAATATTGCAATAGTTTTGTATCTGCCCAGAAAAGAATCAGCAAGAAATCCACCCAGCAAACATAGAAGAAAAGATGTTCCAAGAAAATCAGTGACTATATTTGCTGAATTTGCACTAGAGAGATGCATAACTCCTCCAAGATATGTCACAAGATTCACTGCTATTCCCATTGTTGAAAGCCTCTCACATATCTCAATTCCTTCACATAATCAAAAAAAGAAAAACAGAATGACAGGAATATATACTTAACAAATCTGATCATCAAGAATCCAAAGCTTAAATAAAAAATGTC
Organism: Eustoma russellianum; assembly: GCA_036186865.1. Lineage (NCBI taxonomy): Eukaryota > Viridiplantae > Streptophyta > Magnoliopsida > Gentianales > Gentianaceae > Eustoma > Eustoma russellianum. Next base: position 3,600,849 of record AP025044.1, read on the forward strand.
ACACGTTTGTTTTGAGGCTAACAAAATCAAAATGGTGCAAGAAACTATGTCAAGTACCTAGAATGAGAGCAGCCGGGACCCAGCCGCCGGTTTTGGTCCGATCAGCCGGAAAGCCTTTGTAATCAACAGCATCAGCAACAGCCCTGCTCATATTTTCATCCTAAAACATGTTTGCAAGTTAAAAGAAGGCAGTTTATGCAGAGATAACAAATAGATTATGCTACTTTTTTTTTCATTATTTAGCTTCTTACCATTGATTTACAGGGAATCAAACCAGGAAATACAATTTGGATGTGCTGAAAGACAGATAGGAGGTTGCTCTCCAATTTCTTGAAGTTTTATGTCTTCTATGTTTATGTAACACTTAGAAGAATGCCTTGGGAGCCCTTTTTATATAAAACAAGAAAGACCCCACCACAAATTGAATGGTCCTCTTGCATCCATGCAGAATTTGTTTAGATTAGCTTTTGAGAAAATGTTGTTTCTACAGTGTTAATCTGTATTTTAGTTGTTTCTACTTTGGATACTGTTTCACACAGTAGGATTGGAGTTTAATTTGGAAAGTCATACAGTAAATCAATCATACTCAATATATCCCAACGCAACAAAAGTTACCGTTACAGTCCGGGGAGGGTGAACGGCAGACAAACAATATCTCTATTCCAAATACTAGAGAGTTTGATTCCAGTGAGACCCACAGCTCTATATGTACCTGCATAAATGACATAATAATAGGGATATGATGTGCTAGTTTGTTAGTGAGGGAATTCAGTAAACATAAATATGTAGTTTCCGTTATTAAAATAGTCATAAACGTACTTATTCACATATAATGCAAGACAAATACAAAAAAAAGGTGCAAAATCAACATAAAACGTGTATAGTACCTAAGCCTATGAAGTTTAATTTGGAAAGTAAGACAACATAAATATTGTTGTAATAATTAAAACCAAAAAAGTTAAGAAGAAAGTGAGGAAGGTACTGTGTCTTCGGACAAGAAATGCCACACCAGCATGAAAAATGGTTTTATCATTTCAATGTTTTGTTTACGTTAGGCATCTTTTTTTTTCCAATTCGCAGATGTGGCTGGTAATTTTGCTTTTTTCCAATTTGTGGATTGTTTATGTCTGTTAGGCGTATTTTCCCACTTGATTGGTACGTAATTCTCGTAGTTTTTACCAAATACCAATCGTATTTTCCAATGTATCCGTCTTGTTTATTCTTTTATAATTTATAGACAGCAACAGAATCGACGTGGGAGATAAATTTCATGGTTGTGAACGGCCAGATGTCTAACTTTTTGTTTTTGGAATAGTTAGATTCTGTTACTGGATTATCATCTTTCTATTTCCGATGTAAATATACATTCTTTTCTTTCTTGACTTTAGAATATGATGAAATAAAACAAAATGACTAATTAAATTGACTGTAATGCTTATATTGTGAATTAGCAGTTGATCGACACAATTTTTATTATGGTTTATCGAGAAACAACCTATGTGTGTTTCTAATGCATGAATATGGTTGTGTACATCCAACCCCATATCTCGCCATAGACGAAACACTATACGATAATGTGGTAATGTTGTTGTTGTGTATTGAGTTATCAATAGGAAAAAGGAAGGTGGCTTACAACAGAGAATTTAGTGTTTACTAGAAGAATATCTACATTGATGTATGTTTTTGTATATTTTACTGTGATCTAGTATATCATAATAAAAAAGCACATAAGATATGCACAAAACATATAATATGAAGATGATTTGTTGTAGGCTGAAGAAGGACTCGGCTTACATTGTAATAAAAGCGACAAGTTACCAGAAATTTACTGGGTAAATATGATCCTTTATACAACAATTGCACTATTAAATTTGATGATGTCATAGAGTTGACATTTGTGCTCTTCGTATCATTTATATAAGTGAGCAACTATAGTAAAATTGAGTAAGTAATGTAAGGTCGTGTCCTTGTGAACTATGGTAATATGATTTATAATTAAATCATAATTAGTTATTTGCAAAGAGTTATGTCTTTTAAGTTGAGAGACACAATTCTTTAATAAAGAGACATATCCATATATCAAAGAGGTGATATACCAAAGGTTATGATGGACGTACCTTTTGGTTACCCATAAATATGGATGAATGTACTCTCTTCACCCTGTCATCGTCTTTATTTATCCATCAAAGTAAATATTAAAGTAAAAATTAGTAAAGATAAAGTTATAAACCGTACAATAAAGTAAAAATTAGTGAGTTATTTTGTTTTATTTTATCATATTCAAAATTAACAAGAGTGTGTCCTAAACTCCAGTGGAAATGGAACCGAAGTTATTATGCATGGACATGTTTAAATAATTGGTGTAAATTTGCAACACATATGAGATCTTTCCCATGGTAATGAGGGATTCAAGAATTCTGATGGGCCTCGAGCAAAAGCCCATTATAGGAAACTCTTACAAGAAAAGTACCCGAGCCCATCTAAACCCACAACTATGATCGTCAGATCTCTGCCACAGGATAAAATACACCCAACAGCGTTACCATGATCATGCACACATCTTATTTTTACTCTGGCCCGCCCTAGTCCCCGGTTGCTGCCCAATTCCATACTCGTTTTCACTGGAACGTTTTAATTCTCAGTGCAGTGAGCAATCAAAGCAGAAGACGGTTTGAAAATGGGGTGGATCGGCGAGCAGATAGACTCCATCAAGTCAATTAACGTTAGACAAGTTCTTACTCAAATTGTTAGCCTTGGTTCGTATTCATTCTAAATTTCCGATCTTTTTGAAGTTGAAGCTTTTATTTGCATATTTTTCTGATGAATGCTTAATTTGATGTACAATTGGCCAAGTTTATGTTTATGGCTCTATATAAGAATGGTATGATCCAGATTTTGACCCTCTTTTTAGGTATGATTGTAACGTCGGCACTAATTATATGGAAAGGGTTGATGTGTGTAACGGGCAGCGAGTCACCTGTAGTTGTCGTTCTCTCCGGAAGCATGGAACCTGGCTTTAAAAGGGTAATGTCTCTGTTTTTCTGATTTGAGGGTTTATGGACTTCAAGAAGGCAGCCCATCAGAAACTTCTAGTGAACTGTTTGATATGTATTTCCTACTTTGTTTTGAGCGTTCTATGAGTTTAAGAAAGCAGTTTGAGAAAGGTGTAATGTGCCTTCCAATGGGACATATCGCTATTTGTTTCATTTTTTCTTCATGAATATGAGAAAGCAAATCCTTTTCTCAGTTTTCTAAGTTCTATATCGAAAATATAGTTAACAGGTAGGTTTTCCCACCTTAATCCCATTTGTTATCCGTTTTTTCTGCTGAAATGCTAAATTACTGTTATATGTACGTTTTGCAGGGCGATATTTTGTTCTTGCACATGAGTAAGGATCCCATTCGTGCTGGAGAAATCGTGGTCTTCAATATTGATGTATGTTTGTGTTTCATTATTGGTTTTTATTCTCTATGGTATTCCTATCCATATGTATAAACTTCGATTTTTACTGTCGCAAACTGTAGTCTCTTTAAACTACTAGCATATCCATGCAAAAGTCTTCCCCCCACCCCCCACCCCCAAAAAAAATCCCAATGCCAAATTCATTAGCTGCTCTAGAAATGTGATAACGATGCTATTTTCTAATTATACACTTCCTCTTCTCCTGTATGTCTGTTGTGCAGGGTCGTGAAATTCCAATTGTTCATCGAGTAATCAAGGTACGCAAAATCACCTTTCTCATTGATAAATTTTCTGACGTGCATTTTTTATCGCACAACTCATGATCCTGTTAAAAGAATGTTTCTTTTTTCTGGGAGTGAAAGGGATAGTAGCCAGGACTGTGATATGGAGGATGAGGCGTTGACTTAAATTTGGAACATACGTGTTTGTAGATATGTTGAAAATACACACACACAGACAAAAAGCAGCCTGGTGCACAGAGGATTGTTCATGTTTGGGTTATTGCTGAGATTTGAGCCACTCTAGGGCATGGAGGATTAAGTTATTATATACTTATTGGAAAGATATTAACCATTAATGAGAAATGGTCTGCCTATAATCTGGTAATTCATTCTTATAAAGTTACTTTTGGCAAGAAAACAATTGTTTGGCAAAGCCGCAACATGATATTTGGTTTGTGTAAATAATTGAATTGTCCAAGATGTACGAATTTTCTTGCAGCAAAATTATATTTCTTCATGTCTGTCCTCAACGTTGTGTAGAATTTAAGATGGTTTTCATAATAGATTATAAACATCTCTCAAATTTCGATGAGGGGGTGGGGGGGAGGTGGGAGGGGAATGTTGTATTTGTAGTTTTAGATTACAGGCGGAAATGCCTTGACATTTAACTCTCGTATTAGCTGGCTATTATTCAGTAAGTTATACACCAGTTGCTTTGGGACATCAGTTACGTGTGCTTATTTAATATATACAATCACCCAATACACATTACCTGCTTGATCCATATACCTTCTGTGTTCTACTGCTCTCATTTCATGTCAACAATTTTGTCTCTTATAGGTCCACGAGCGGGAAGATAGCGGAGAGGTTGATGTTCTTACTAAAGGTACTCAACTTGGAGTGATTTACTAGATGTTTCTCAGTACCTTCCATTGTTCCATTGAAGATCTGAGTCTCCATGGAAAAGCAGATTTTAGAGCTGGAATAAAGTATTCTAAAATAGACATTACTAGACAGTTTCAGTGTATCTCATGTAGCTAGCTGCCTACCTCCCCGCTTACATTCTTTTTTCTCCCCCCTCCTTTTCCAACTGGCATCAGTTGCTTTTACCTTAGAAACCCAACTCTGTGATCATTTATCTGCAGGTGACAATAATTTTGGGGATGACCGGCTTTTGTATGCACATGGTCAACTTTGGCTCCAAAGACATCATATAATGGGGAGAGCTGTTGGGTAAGTTGATTTTCTGGTTCTTTAATGGAATTCAGCGTATCTTGAGGATGTAGAAAGGTGCAACTTAGCTCAGCATGAAAAGTGACATGGGAACGTCTCTAAAATTCTTAGAAACTCAAGCACGTGAAGTTTAAAATATGTTCTGAAAGAAAAAGTGCATGGTCCTACATTGCATCCTAAACGTTAGGATATCCGTAGCTATGTTGCATCTCCACACATAGAGCTTCTGCATATTCTTGGACTATTATGCTTTGTGAACTGAATATGACCTCCTATAGTCAACTGTGTGTGAGACATGTTTTCTTGGCTCTCCATTTAAGCAATTCTGGCTGTATTTTAATGACTACAGATATTTACAATTAGAGTTTTTATGTTATTTTGGGCACACTCATGAATGATGTATATCGCGGATTCCACTATGCGTACACAGTGATGGCAAATGCTGGTTGGAATTGGAATAGAAATATCAACTTGGTCCTTTTTTTTTTTTTTGGGATAAAGGTTTACTGCAGAGATGTGGAATGTTGAAATAGACTATATTTTAGCAGATGAAAGCTTTACATCAACGACACGCTCTTCCTTGACTTTAGAATATGATGGAATTAAACAAAATGACTTAGTAAATTAGTTGCGCTTCTTATATTGTGAAGTAGCAGTTGATCGATACAGCTTAACGCAATTTTCATTATAGGTCATCAAAAAACTTCTGTCTATTTCTAACACATTGGTATGGTTGCGTATATCTGACACTCTCCCTCCATACTCCGTCATAGGCGAGAGCCTCTAATGCAATAGAGTAATGTCGTTGTTAGTAGATGAAAAGTTCAGTTTGACGCTTGAGAGAGCTAGTAGTAGTCTAAAGTTGCATGACTAAATCGTCAATGTCATCCCCTTGCAGGTTTTTGCCTTACGTAGGCTGGGTGACTATAATCATGACTGAAAAGCCTATCATCAAGGTATTTCTCATCTTTTATCCAACTTTTAGTATCTTAAACTTGATGCTTATTTTAATTAGTGTTTGGTTTTATCCTTGATAATCACACCAAAAAGATTGCATGAGCAATAAAATTGACCTTGTTACAATTTTTCTCGCAGTATATACTGATAGGAGCGCTTGGATTGCTGGTTATTACTTCTAAAGAATAGGGAACCAATTGATGATCCCCGACCCTGTCATGTAACATGCAGATTTGAATGTAATCTGAATTTATGGACATATTTTTTCTCAAAGACAGAAAAGTTTATCCAATAGCAAAATGTTCTGGATCATCATGGTTCATCTCTGACCTTACCTTTGGGTGCTTCATGTTGAAATTATGCAACAATTTGGTTAAGCATAAGGAAAGAGAAAGGTTCCCATGTACAACGATTATGTCAACAGCTCTTTCTTTCAATTGACCATTGAAATTTTCTTTTCTTTCAAGGTATTTGAAGAGAATCCTTTTCAACAACACATACTAGTATATCTCAACGACAGCAAAAATTATCGCTAGGGTCTGGGAAAGGTTAGAGGCAGGAAAACATTACCTCCATCCCAAAAGATAGAGAGTTTGCTTCCAGCGAGACTCGTGGCTCAATATATACCTACATAGACAAATAATAAAAGGTCAAGACAAACACGAAAAAGGGCAAAGTGACCTAAAGTGTATGGACTATCTAAGCTCCTAAATATAATCTAAGGTGCTCTTATATCATGTCTAAACCTCGTTACCCTTAATCATCTGTCTCCATGCACTCTTATCTTAGACGATGTCCTCAGAGAGATGCAAATCTAGTAGGTCATGTCTAATCCGATCATTTCAAGTCAGTTTAGGCTTGCCTTTACTCCTTTTTCACTTTACAATGAGACTTTCAATTGCTCTGATAGAAGCCATTGTCTGTCTGCTCTTGACATGTCCAAACCATCTCAGTCTCCCCTCCCTTATCTTATCTGCTATACTAGCCATCTTTAACCTTTTCATAAATATCTCATTTCTGATCCGGTCTAATCTTGTATGCACGCACATCCAACGCAACATCCTCATTTCTGCCACTTCTATCTTCCTCTTGATGGCCATGCACTCTGTACCATATAACATTGACGGCCGCACTGCCACCATATAAATTTTTTTCCTTTAATTGAGTTGGAAAATTCTTATCGCATAGCACCCCTGAGGCCGGCCTCCACCTACACCAGCCTGTCTAAACTGGTGTGCTACATCACTATCTATGTTCCCATCTTGCTGTACCACTAATCCTAGGTATTTGAACGTGGTACCACTTGACATTCGATGGTAAGCTGTCTATTCTTATTGTCGACTACGCCGATGAAGTTGCAATGCAGATACTTGGTCTTAGAACGACTAATCCTTAGGCATTTGCTCTCTAAAGCACCTTTTCACTGTTCTAGTCTCATACTCATGGCATGTCCACTCTCTGCGACTAATACAATATCGTCGGCGAAAAGCATACATCACGGAACTGCCTCTTGGATCATCTTTGACAACTCGTCGAGAACAACTGCAAAAAGAAATAGACTCAAAGCTGATCCTTGATGGAGGCCTACCTCCACTAGGAGGAAGTCTATAGTCTCCACAGACATACGAACGGTTGTTTTCGACCTAGCATACATATCCTTAATTATGTCTATATACCTCATATAAACCCTTCTTGCATCCAGACTATCCCAAATCAGTTTACGTGACATACTATCATACGCTTTTTCAAGTTCGATGAAGACTAGATCGCGCTTCTTATCTATATACTTCTCCATCAAGAGAATCCAGTTTCAATCATCTTTTCTCTCCGCCTTAAAACAAATTGCAGTTTAGGAGAGGGGAAGCGGGGCGCGATGGATCTCAAACGAAAGGGAAATAGGAAATGCCAGAGTTTCCTAACCGAAGTATATCCATTTAAAATTTTAACCATATTTTTCTTTTTTATGCTTTATCTTTAAGCGAAAGAAATTATTTTTCACAAATATGTCATCATTCGAAAATAACCCAATTACTTGGATACAAAAGATCATATCTTGATCCTAAAGATTCCCCCGCCATAGGCCTAAAGTCATATCTTAACCTCAAAGGTCCACCATAGACTTGTGCTCACAGGGGGGGACTATAGTTTTTACAAAGTTGCCCCAAATGTAGAAGCATAAAATACGCCTCAGAATGCAAAGACGGAGAAAACATTGCACTGACAAAGCAAACCTACTCCCCCTACCCCACCTCCCACCCCCTCCTCTTCCTTGCTTGCTTCAACAGCTTCAGATAATTTCAACAGCCGCTAGAAGGGAATCCTTTCATAATGCAGGCATTACATGGCTAATCACAGAAACATAAACACAGTAATGAGAATGCATATTACTATTTGAAGTAGACCAGTCACAGATGATGAATAACGTAAACAGAAAAGAAAGGCTAGCCAAACTCTCTGGAATAGTGTAATTCTTGATGTATGTCTGGCAACTTCCGCTACAAAACTTGTCCCGTAAAACAAAGCAGATTCCATACTTACAGCTGAATCTGTATTTTATTACACAAAAAAGGCTATATCCACTTCAGATTCCATACTCCACATAATACTGCAAGCTCTACGAATCGATATTTGGGAAAATACATTCCAATCCCATCCGCCATATTCAGCTAAGGTTGGTCTTCACCTAGAGGACCTTCTCAAGGAAGAAATTTGCATTGCCAACTCTGAGGATTGAACCTGAAAAGAGAACCAGTATCAGGGTTACTGCAAGAAACAACCAATGCATATGCCCCGATAAGTACACTAACACCAGCAAACCACTCATATCCATATTCAAGAAATGGAACAGGAATAATAACAAGATTGCAACATTTAGTTTGTTGGGAGTTTCAGTTCCGCTCCTGTATGAGTATTGGTGCCGTCAGGGTCAAAAGATCAAATACCTGCCTCTTCTCAGCCAAGGTACGGATTTGCACATTCTTGGATAAAAATTTGTGGAAAATAAAGTTAACAATTAAGAAAGAAAATAAAGATTTATACAAAGCCGGTACACACCAAACCAAGAGCACGAGGCTTACCCCAAGCAAGGGGAAATTTCCATTGGCACAATATCTAGCTCCTCTCCCACAAACAAACCACAACCCCCACCCCAAGCAAAACGGGGGAAAATAAAGTTAACAATTAAGAAAGAAAATAAAGATTTATACAAAGCCGGTACACAACAAACCAAGAGCACGGGGCTTCCCCAAGCAAGGGAAATTTCCATTGGCACAATCTCTAGCTCCTCTCCCACAAACAAACCAAAAACCCCCACCCCAAGCAAAAAGGGAGAAAAAAAGGAAACAAGAAACACAACTCTCTTGCCAAGTGTTATTAATCCTAGATGGACAACTTATTAAAAGAGGCAAATATGCTGCCATCCACTTCGAACAAAAGTTTTATACTCGAAAGTTTTACAGACAAGGTACCGGCAGAATATGTTCAATGAAAATTAAAGCAAAAGCATTTTCACTCAAGTCAAGGTGATAATAAACCAAGTAGAACATAACCAAGCTTCAATATAATAGATGACTGTGCTGCTTTGGTATTCATCCCATTCTGGTTTGATATAAACCAAGTTGCAATCAGGAGAGAACTAAACCTTTTTCATGTCCATTGCAGAGACTCAGTGGTAGTAGACAAGACATATACAACCATGACTAGTCTCTAACTCTCTCTATTGCACGCAATGGAATAATGAAAACAACATACAGCATATTCATCAGAACAAAAATGAGGGCTTAGCAGCTTTGGTCAATAAAATAGTACATATTATGTATTTCAGCCATAAAAGATAAAATAGATTTAACAAAAGTAGAAATTTGCAAAAGTACATAACAGTAATGCATAATACCATAGACAAACACCACCCCTTAGAGTCACATTAGCAGATATACAGGACCTTAATATAGTCATCCTACAGCAGCCTCGAACTTCTTCAGAGCATCGCAATATGGTGTTTCCCTCCTGTAGCCCCAGTAAATCTGTTGCATCTCATTCCTGCAATTGTGTGCAATTACAGAGTGATAATCACGATCAACCTGCTGTTCAAGTTCCACACGCTGAACACTGCTTGGAGGATACTCTTGATCAAAATTCTTTAACCGCACAAAGTAATTCACACCCTTTTGGGTAGTATATCTATACTGATGAGGATAAGAATTCGAAAGAGAATAAATAGGTTGCTGTGATGGCCAAAAGTTCAACAACAATATAAAAAGAACAGGCAGAATCTGCAATAAAGTCCTCATAAATCCATTTGATCCACCCCGATAACCGCCCATTTGGACCCCAACTCCAGGCCCGAAGTTGAAACTAAACTGAGTAGTATTAGCTCGATTCATTCCACCAAAGAAGAAATTCCTAAAAATCTCATCAGGATCAATCTCTGCCTCATAATACCCATTATTAAACCCTTGCATTCCACCAGCACCGCGCCTATTAACACGATTTTCATAAACAGCCTCATCAGTCCCAACAAGATCATATTGTTTCCTGTTTTCTTCATTGCTCAAGCATTGAAAAGCCTTGGAAACCTTCTTAAAAGCCTCCTCGGCACCAGGTGCCTTATTTTTATCAGGATGAACTTTCAAAGAAAGCTTTCTATAAGACTTCCTCACATCCTCGACACTACAATTCTTCTCCAAACCCAATATCTCATAGTAATCCTTCTTCCTCTTAATCTCCCTCACCACTATAATCTGATCCTGAGTGTACGGAAACGTTGCTGAATTAGAACTCGATTGCCCAGCAGTAGAAACCCTACGGCGGATCCCGGGTTCCGATTGTTCGGAAATATCAGAGGGGTTTTCATCGGCAATGTTTTCCGAGGTAGAAGCAGAAAGATTTGATATGAGATCGTCGTTAATTTCGATCGATGGATCCAGACGGCGAGCCTTGTTGAAGAATTTTAGGGCACGGTTTTTGTCGCCCGATTGCAAAGAATCTTGGGCGATTTTCAAGCATTTCAAAGCTTCGTCCTTGTTGCCGTCCATTATCAATGAATTCCTAGAAAAATGCAAACTGAAACTCAATGGAATTCAATAGCCCATTAAAAAAAAAAAGATAATCACTGGAATGTTGGAGGATATCGGGTTTGGAGGTTTTGTACGGTGGAATTCAGTGTTTCGAACTCCCGATTGATCTTGAAGTAGTCGAAGATTAGGAAATACAGTCGATACAAATTGACTAAGCGGTTCTTAAAATGATCGAATTTGGATTTAAATTTTTGTTTGTTTAATTTGATTCGATAAAGTTTGAAATCAAACTTGAAATATATTAATAATCGACTCTTTAGTTTATAAACATGATCGAATCAATAATATAAAAAAATTTATGAATGGTTTAGTGTTATATTAATATATTTGTTTGATAGATATAATAAAATTAAAAATATTAATGAGAAATTATTTTAACTGTTATACAAACATCTAATAATGGTTAATAACATCAACTAAAAACACATGTTTTTATATACATGTAATTTTTAAAATAAAAAATTGTATCTATTTTTAATTGAATTACACTCGGCTTGATTTTGACTTGAAATCAGAGCTAAAAAATAATATAAATTTCAGACCTATTAATCTCATGCTCTAAAATAACTGAGGTTACTGATTGAAAAAATATAGTGAGAAATAAAATAAAAATAAAAATCTTAGCCAGTTGATGCAAAAGAACAAGGCTTCTAGTATTAGAAACATGAATGCGATTCTTCTTATGAAGATCTCCGCCTCCATTAATATTCAAGTTGTTTACTTTTTCTGTCACTTCCTCCATCAAGAAATTCCGTCCTAATTTCTCCGGCCTTTTCTATTTCCAATGAGGATGAATTAGATAATAAAAAATCGATGATCAATTCTGCAACTACCAGATAAATTAGAAATTGGAAAGTAATAAACCTTTCTTCTAAAAATCAGTAATAGATATTTAAATCAGGATAAATTAGGAAGAGAAAAGAAGAGAAGACTGAAAATTTGGACTTGAGACAGTGCTCAAATACGACGGCGCTCAGAGATGAAGGCGTTTTCATGCGGTGCGGATTGTGGCTGTCTTAAAATTGCATTTTAAACCCTTGATGTTTAGCCATCACTCTGTTTTACTCCCTATGCTTTCGAAATATTAGAATACCTCCCAAATTCTATATTATGCATTGTTACCCAAAGAGTCCCTTCCCTCATGACATTTTCTGTCTAAATATTACCACATTTATTCAAAATGTCTCTATCAAGCACAATTATTTTAGTTGTATGATTGCTGTACTAAATCTCTCTCTCACACACACATATGTATGTATGTATGTATGTATGTATGTTTATTATTGTCATAGTGGGTTGGTACCGGCTTATTATAGTTTTACTTGTAAATAGTAATCCGTGCATAACTTATTGATATAATGTACTCCTATTTGAGCAAAGAAGAGAAAAAAAAAGTAATTTTCTTCTGAAACATCTTCGGAAGTTGGCTGTTCTACTTTCTCGATTATTTGAAATAAGTCCATTAGTTTGGTAATGTTATTCACTGCCAAAGCAATCTACTAGGAACTATTTGGACATCTCAATGGATGACACAAGAACGCTACCAATACCCATTGGACTAAGTTCAATACGCAGTCCAGTTTAGCATAACTCAACCAAAATGCTAGCTTTCTCATTTTTATATATCTCGAAGTTTATTCGGTAGATTCACCTAAAAGTTTGCTTTTCCTCAGAAAAGGCTAATGTTAATGGGAGAAGTGAACGGCCACTGAAAGCCTTCCATTTGGGAAAACAAAAGCTCCGAGTCCGAGCCTGGCCTCAGGAGTTTTGGGTTAAGGTTTTTTTATCTGTATAAGGGTGGAAAGCAAATTAAGGTTTATAACCTGTTTTCCATGTTCCAATTATGTCGACAGAATTCAGACAAGCTGATGATCATTTGATAAAACGGAACTTAAGAGAATTGAGGCAAACTTTATCTTCAGCCAATTCCACTAAGAATTAAGACAAACTTAATCTTAAGCCATTTTTCAGACAAACATACCAACCAAGACTATAAAAGAAATCACGCAGTAAAAGGGTGACAAGCACAAGTAAACATCAACAAACTCCAATGATTCCCATGAAGACTCGGGGTCAGATTGATCTTATGCCACAAGAACTGTTAAGGGCTTAACTACTTTGGCTGATCTAAACAGCTTTGCAAAGACACAATTGCACAAAAAAAAAAAAAAACACACACACAGTGCCTTAAGCCGAAAGCACATACTTAAAATGATTAGCACAGCAGTCAAAGGGTGCCATAACCAAAACCTAAAGAACACTCCCAAAACCTATTGGCTGTTAGCATGTACAAGTTCCTCCGCCCGATCAAGCTAAGCCCACATCATAAATTGGGCAGCATAACAATCAACACAATATGATTTAGTTACCACCTAAGATTAAGGTCTCCAATGACAGGCGTACGGGCAGTCAATTCCAGCCAGTAGCAACAGCGGATCCATATGAATGGTGATGCATGCCATCAACAAAAGAATCTTGAGCAGCTGAGGCAGAAAAATCAGCACCAGAAGAATGATAAGTATATGCACCGGCAGAGTGAGAGTAGGGAAAATTGGTCTCAGAAAACAAGTTTGAACTGTCATAGCTTTCTGCATTCTTAGTAGCACCTCTCCTGTAATCATGGCCACCGAACTTAATAGCCCCAGAGCGGCTTCCTTGAGGCCTGAAGCTGCTGTGGGATGTCTCAACATATTCACTAAGCCAGGGAGGAATTTCTTGATTTGCTTCCTGCATCAGTTCAACAAGACCCTTCGCAAGAGGAGCATTCTTGGTGCTGAAAAAAGCAGTTGCCAGTCCAGTTTTACCAGCACGGCCAGTTCGGCCTATCCTGTGAACATAGTCATCTATGTCCCTAGGCAAGTCAAAATTCACGACATGTGCAACATGAGGAATATCCAATCCCCTCGCTGCCACATCTGTTGCCACCAAGATTGGAGTTTGACCAGTTCTAAATGATCTCAGAGCTCGTTCTCTCTCCTACAACGTCACAGAAAAAAGAAAAGAAATAAACTTAATAACCTAGATGAGAAAGTTCTACACGGAGTTCACATGATTGATACTTAGAACTGAACAATAAACATAAGCAAAAGTTGGGTACAAAAGCATCAAAACTCAGAATCAAGACAGAAAATTGCAGAATAAATATTGATAATCAAGATGAAAACAAAAGCAAGGAACCGTCGGTCAAAATCCAGTAGCCTTTTTAGATAACAAAACGTTTTTTGTAAAAGAAAAGCAACAGTAGCCTTTTTAGATTACGAAACTTTTTCTATAAAAGAAAAGCAACAGTAGCCTTTTTAGATTACGAAACTTTTTCTATAAAAGAAAAGCAACACTAGAATATTATCAGCACTGGCTGAACAAAACCATAGGTATAGTGATACTCCAAAGCTTAGAAACAAAAAGCTAACGATTTTGCATACAAGCCACTAACCAAAAGGCCAACAAAGAAAATGAGTAGACACAGGAAAAGCATATCGCCAGCAACCAAAGATTGCAAACTTACTAATAATTACAAAAAGATACAACAACAATTGACTAACCATTTGTACTTTGTCACCATGTATGGCAATAGAACGAAAATGTTTCATGGACAACCATTGTTGCAAAGCGTCAGCCCCTTTCTTTGTCTCCACAAAAATCAAAGTCAAGGCATGCTGCAAAAGGGAAATATCACAAAGAATATCCAGGAATCTGTGAAAGAATTATGAAGAATGGGAAGAACAAAAATGCAGAGAAGATATAATTGCAAGACTAAATAATTGCACAAACAATAACCCAGCATCCACAACCACCCAAAACCCCAAAAGAAGTATTTTTACCAATCAATGTACCTTTCCTTCATTCCCATTTGCTCTTTGTGCTTGAAGGAGGTTCATTAAATGTTTCCTTTTGTCCATGTCATGAACATATTCAACTCTCTGAGCAATTAAACCGGTGCTGGAACCAATTTTTCCAGCAGCTAGGAAAACATAGTTTGAAAGAAAGTCTGATGCCAGCCTCTGTACAGGATACAAGAAAACGACATTAGACATGAATCAGCTATTTTCTAGGGAGGAGAGAGGAAAAAGCAGAGCAGATGCATCCAAAAGCATTGCACATCAATAAAACAGAAACTTGACATGGAAGCGGGAAAACAGACGCGGGAGGTAAATAGCAAGTTGACTAGATGAACAACACGCATGATACTTTTGACAGCATTGAGTAACTCTAATAGCCTATAGTTTCCGGTTTCTATATGCCTGAATAAAGTGCATGGGAGTTGTTATTCTTCAATCTCTTCAGCATTTTCACCTTAAAAGATCTCTATATATAATGTATGAAGAAGGAATTAGTGACGATTCAAAATGCCAAAAGTACAACTCGTACAAAGTTACCAAACGTAGACAGTATATACCACAGAAAGAGGGTGAGGGTTCTTGCAAGGCTAAACAAAAAGGACACTGATAAACAGAAGCATCCTTCAGAACATTTGGATCATAACATTCTGCGCAGTAAAAAAGCATGTACACGACATCTACGTTTCCGGACCAGTGTTCATAAGCCATAATCACTTGGAGGGTTTTTAGTAAACCAAAAGAAGTGAGCTGAAAAAGACGATATCCAGATAAATCAACACCTAAAACAAACTAAAGTAAGTAGTACCCTCAGATTCAAATTTAACAAAGAAATTTGTCAAGGAATGAAGTTGACCAACTTGTATTTCAGTAGGAAATGTTGCACTAAAAAGCAATGTCTGCCGAACACCAGGTGGCGGCATATCCATATACTGCACCAACTTCCTTATCTGAGGCTCGAAGCCCATATCCAGCATCCGGTCAGCCTCATCCAGAGTCAAATACTTCACCTTACTCAGGGACACTCTATCTCTTTCTATCATGTCAGCTAGTCTTCCAGGGGTGGCAACTAGGAGGTCGACACCTTTTTCCAGGCTGCGAAGCTGAAGCAGAGTAGTATGCAAGCAAATAAATAAACAGAACTTGAAGGACCTAAGCAGTATAATAAGGAAACAAATTGCTAATCCACGAAACAAAGTAAACAAAGTTTGTATGAGATAGTTGGGTCAAAAAGGAAAATGCAACAAAATTTTAAAACTAGATGAGGACATCGGCATTCAACAGAATCACGAAAGTATTTTCAAGCAACCGAGGGGTTGGAGCTCAAGTTCCAAAATCATACTAAAGAGAGGCAGTTATACTTAATCAACCAAACTCAACGATCTTATATTGCTACATATTATGAGGTATTTCTGATACATGGAATTAAAGAACAACTTAACCAAGATACAAACATTAGCCAAAGCCAAATCTCATAAGGAACAATACATTACGAACAACCATGAATTCGACACAAAAATTTTACTGTACAAATAAATTAACCAACATTTCTACGTTTACTCGAGCAAGACATTTCCATACAACATTATCTCATTGTCTTAGAAACTTCAGTCTATGACGCGGTATAGGCAGATTGGATAGTATACAATCATACTCATGTGTTAGAAACGCACACGTTTACCGATAACGCATAATGAAAATCGTATCAAGCTGTGTCGCTCAATTATTATTTCACAATACGAGAAGCGGCATCAATACATCTCATGAGAAACCAAAATTTAAAATAGTGATAATACCATCCATCAAAGAAGTCATCTACATACCTGTTGAGCTATTGGGGCGCCTCCGTATGCAACAGAAACCTTGACACCTGTCTGATACGAGAATTTCTTTGTTTCCTCGTGAATCTACATCAATCATTTCAACAGAGAAGTTCCAATATCTCACTCAAAATATGGTGATTCAAGAAAATAAAAGAGCAAACCAAACAGGCCCTCACACAAACATAACTCTTCTACTCCATCTTTTTATCATAATGAGTAAGATACTTATCAACATATTCAAAGCTAGAAACACAGACCAAATTATTATACTAAAGCCACAAAAAAGGAAATAAGGGAAAATGAAGCACCTGACAAGAGAGCTCCCTAGTAGGAGTCAAAATGAGAGCCAGAGGGCAAGCTGCCCTTGACGTCATCATTTCGGTGGGCCCCTCTGAATGGTCCTTCAGAATTCCACTGATAATCGGAAAACAAAACGCAGCCGTTTTACCAGACCCAGTTTGAGCACAAGCCATAACATCTCTTCCGGCCATTGCCACCGGAATAGCATACCTCTGTATCGGCGTCGGTTTCACGTACTTACACCTCTTTATATTATCTCTCAATGCCTTACAGAACGGAATATCAGCAAACGAGGTCACAGGCGCCGGCACATCAAATCCACTCGTCTCCACCGGCGTGCTATCGTAAGCATTCACGTCTTCATCCCCGACATCCAACTTATCAAATCTCTCCGAAATGTCGAAGTCCTCAGGAGAGTCGAAGCTGTTCTGGTCGAATAAGTTTCTTTTGGTCCGGGTATATGATCCGGGTTGGTTCCGACCACCACCACTACGGCGGCGGCGACCTCGAGAGGGAGGGGATCGAGGGGAGAAAGGGGAATTTTGGTGTTGTTCGCGGAGATGGGGTGGAAGATAATTGGGTCTGGCGCGGCGGGTCGAGTAAGCTGACGGATCATTCCATGGCATTGTCATTTTCCAGTGATTTGACAACAGAATACCAGAAAGGACAGCTGATTTTCGAGGACTGTGATTTTCAAACTACACTAAAACCCTACCGGAGCTGATGGAGCAAGACTTTACTATAAATAGGAAAAGAAACAAGTATTGAAAAAAGAGCTAGAAAGCGGAAACTCCATTGGAAGAAAATTTAAGCAGATTTTTGGAAAATGAGTCGTCTCCATCAAGATTCAAGAAGAAGAGTAAGATGAAGGGTTGGTCACATGGAGAGAAGAGGAAAATTTATGAGGTGAAATTTACTCCATTTACAAGGAGAGTGGCTGTTGGGGTTTTCATGTTGTCCGGGAGGAATGAAAAACTAAATACATTTTTGGAGCGGAGAGAGAGATGAGGATTCCCAAGGGATTGGAAAGGGGAAAGGTGGTTTGTTGGTTGGTTGTTTGCATGGGAAAGGAAAAGCAAAGGTAGTGAGAGAGAGAATAGTACAGTACACAGTGGTAGCTGTAGGCACGTAGGTGCAGGTAGGTAAGTGGTGGTGAATCAGATTAGGGATCGGATCTCCTCAAATCCCCACACCCTCACCGTCCGCCACGTAGCAGTAAGTGAGGTGGTATGACTATATGTCGGTGACTCTCATCTAGCCTCACCACCCCACCTTGCTTCCACGTGGCGGACGGTAGGCAAGGGGTTTCGGGTGTGAGGGGTGAGGAGATCCCATCTCATCAGATTAAGCTATAATTACCTCCTGATACCAACATAATTTTTTTTTATTTAAAGCATAACTCAGTTAGTATTCGAATTAAATTTTGAACCTCTTGATTTATCATCATGTTCAGAGTTCGATTACATAGACATACACGGTATGAGTGTTTCACTCCTAGACCGAATGCCTAGTTTGTAGATGATCATCTTGGGTAGGTCCTTACGTAAAATCCTCACCAACCCAAAAGGTCGCTGAACTCCTGATTTACATCGTCTACAATACTCCTTGTGACTGAAAATCAGGGACCATAAAGGTCCTTTGCCACCAACATACTATTTTTTTTTAAATATAGACATGACATATACATATTTTATGAAGTATTACAGTTGCATCAATTCAAAATCCTTACAGGTGCGATCTTATTATTTTGTATACATTTTTTTATGATAATGGTTTGTTTATGTTACATGGTTATATATTGTTCATGTATGTTGTGTCATTTGTGATGTATTATTTACGTATTTTGTATTGATAATAAGCTTTTGGTAGTGTATTCAAGTATTATATAACAAAAATAAAAATAAAATCATACTTGCGTCATGTTCAGAAATATTATAAGATTGATCGATTTGGATAAAAAAAATTTATTCATTATAATTTAGTATATTGTTTGTTTCTGTTATAAACAAAGATGATTTTAGAAAATTAAATATAAGTATAAAAATTGTAATAAAAGTAGATTTTGTTTTAAGATATCTCAAAATGGGAAAGTTGATTATTTAATGTGAGACAAAGGTAATCATATATTTTTATTTAAACGAATATATTACGAGATATATTAAGATTGCAGATTAACATTTCTCATTTAGAACAAAAACTATTTTGAAGTTGCAACATGCTTATTTATTAATTTTCACTTCCTAGATTAAGCCGCCTCTTTTGTTTCCGAGATATGTAACTGTATTGGATTTCTGTAAGACAAATGATATATATATATATATATATTTTTAAGTTATACATTATTTATTTCACTCATGGTTTATTTTTTACCATTAATCACACAAGAAAATACAATTTCTATAAAAATGTATATTTATCAATCCCTTTTGTGTAACTCATTATTTATTACTCCCTCATGATTTATTTATCCATATCAAACTTGTACGGTTTAAGAAAACTTGAATCAAATACGAATCGAACTCGAACGTTCGCGAACTGTTTGGTTCGCTTAACACCCCTATAATTAACTTTGTATTTGCATAAATTTCAATGAATAACTTCTTGGTATTGGATTTTTTGCTTTAACCAATTAAGCTAGGTTTTTGTTTTCGGATTTTCAGCTTTAACCAATTAAACTAGGCTACTGTCTTCCAATTGTATAAATGGTTGGTGTAGGAGAATTTTCACAAATGGTTCACTCGTTTGTTATATTCCTGAAATACATCTTCCACGTAGTTATGTTAGTCTCACTAAAAATAACATTAAATTGAAGTCTCACTAAAAATAACATTAAATAGCTTCAATGCTAGCATATGCACCTACCTAAAAATGTCACATTGAGCACCGCCATCACCAGACGTGCCAAAGTCGAATTGATTATAAAAATTTTCTGTTCCATGATAAGAAATCCACCTATGTATTAAATTCTTATATCCATCCATGTACATAAAAAAAACTCACTAATACTTGCATCATACATCCCAGCATCGGGACCGGATCCTCTCACCACAATCCTCTCATGTACTTCTTCACCGCACGACACGTGGCAGCAGATGAGTGTGATGAGGCTAGATGAGGGTCACCTACATCTAGTCTCACCACCTTTCCCTACTGCCACGTGTCGTGCGGTGGGGAAGTGGGTAAGAATATCGTGGGTGAGGGGTTCTAAACTCCCCGTCATCTTAGTCAAATTCTTACAAAGCTCAAATATCTTCATTGTCCTCCTACAAAGAATCTCAAAAAATGTATTGTAACCAACCTTTTACAACTTTGAAAGGTATATATATCTACACACGTAATAACTCGCACACACTAGCAATAGAATAAAATACAGTTGAGTAATAGCTGAGCAGTTTATACGTATCTATAACTTCTTTTTTCAGCTTTTTTTAAATTGTTGACGCAACTGTAACTTATATACGCAGATGTCAAAATGGCCATGAGAGAATTAAGCAATTGTGAGTGTCACGCGTACCAAACTCTTCCACCAATGTTTGTTTAAAGGACGTTCGCATTGTATTATGCTATTGTATTTGTGTGGGTTCGGGGAAAAGCCAGATCGTTTACGATCTGATGTACACATCTTACGTTACACTTTGTGTAAAAGGCTATTTTCGCGATTCGAATCCGTGACCTCAAGATCACAAAACATTATCCTTACCAGCTTCAACCAATGTTTGTCTAATTCGCATAAATGGCCACTTTAGGTTAAATGTTGACATAAGCCAATAAGACCTAACTCGAGTGTCTATATAATCAAAGCTAAGACCGAGAGCTATTGGGTCCGTAACTCTGCAAGTACAAAATTATTCCATTTATGAAGGGTTGGGACAAAAGCAGCCAGAGCACAAGTCCCTCAATGTGAGGAAATTTCCAGCCAATGACGGTGAAACAACAACAACATTACCCCATTGTTTTGGTGGGTATAAGGAGTCGGATGTACACAACCATACTCATGTATTAGAAACACACAGAGGCTGTTTCCTATGACATATAATGAAAATTGCGTCAAACTGTATCGATCAAGTGCTATTTCACATGAGTATGGTTAGAAACACATAGAAGTTATTTCCCATGACCCATAATGAAAATTGCGTCAAACTGTGTCGATCAAGTGCTACTTCACAATATAAGAAGCGCAGCCAATTTAGCGAATCATTTTGCTTTATTCCATCATATTCCAAAGTTAAGAAAGAATGTGTGTCCTTGACTCTATTAAAAATGGAAACACTCCGGTCAATGGCACTGAACTCACCTAAACAAGAAAAATGACATAAGACTACATCCAATCTTAAGGGTTTGTGCAGTTTCATAGATCATCATGAGCATTTTTTGCCTCATCTTCACGTATCTGAAAATATCTAAATCACATTACCTTTCTAAATAAAGTAATTGCAGCATATGCACCTGTATACCTGTCTACGGGTTGGGATCTCCTAACCCCCACTTTCCTCACTTCCTCTGTGACCACGCGGCACGTGGCAACAAGGAGTGGTGAGGCTAGATGAAGATCACCCGCATCTAGCCTCACACCCCCTTACTGCCACGTGTCGGACGGTTACGCGTCACCGCACTCCCTTTACGGTGAGGGGATCCTATCGCCCCTGTCCACACCAAAACTGACACATTCTCCACCCAAAAAGAAACAAGAAAAAACCCCATTAATTCCATCCCGGATCCAATCCTGCACCACCTCTTTCTTGCCATTGCCAATTGTTGGATCTATATATACCCCAAGATTGTGTGATCTCAATCGATCGATCAATCATACCAAGTATGTCCTGATCACAGTAAAAGCTATGTTCAGGGTCTGGAAAGGGTAAGCAACATGCAAACAATAACTATATCCCAAGGGATAGAGAGTTTGCTTTCAGTGAGACCCCCGGCTCTATAGTTACTCGCATAAATGACACAATAACAGGAATGTGATGTGCTGGTGTGTTAGTAAGGGGAATTCAGTATATATAAATAGGAAGCTTCCGATATTAAAATAGTTATAAACGTGTATATGCACATATAATGCAAGACAAAGACAAAAATAAAAACAAGATTGTGTGATCTAAGATACAGAAAACATCAAGAACACTAAAAGTACCCACAGGACAGGGTCTTCCAACAGCAAAAAGACACTAACATAAGTGTGTATTCCAGCTCTGAAACGTTGGTTCAAACGTTTTCAATAACCAAACAAGGTATAAAACAAGCCAATTGGTCATGCTCAACATTATCTGCTATACATTTCAATCTTGACGCAGCAATTTTCAGGTGGTTGTTTGAAAGTTTCAAGTATTAGATGCGATATGATGACTACGCAAGGCATGAACAATGAAATGCAGTATTTGAATAAGTCAGACAGTATGGAATACAACTTTCACAACAAATATTTCTGAGTAAAAGGTGAAATCTCTCACCTTGGGCCCTCCACCACCCCAGCTCCAAAGAGCATCGTAGCAGATGTAAATCAGAAGCTCAACGGTCTCCTAGGTTGGATGAAGACTTACGCAATGACCTACACAAGGTGCTCCCCGCAAGTGGAGCACCCATCCTGTGCGTATCCCTGGATTCGAACTCTTAAATTTTTAGAGTAAATCTCAATCCGAATACCAACTAGACTATGTCTTGGGGTCTTTCACAACAAATGCTGATATTACATCAATATGTCCGAAGGCAACATTTAATACTCAAGTTCAGGAAAACACGGTACACTAAAGTTTCTACTTTTGCGCTAAGTACTTAATTCTTCAAGCAGAACAGTGCGGTTGAACTGCAACTTTTACTTCTGGAAAATGACTTGATCTAGTTCTAGATGTTTCAACTTCTTCGCAAATTAGTTTGCAACATTTCAATGTGAAGTAATTTATCCATAAATCAATAACCTACATATATGCAACAACAACCGTACACTATTGACTTAGAGGCTACCATTTATAGCGGGATAAAAAAAGAGGTCGGATGTACACAACTTTATCCATGTACTTAAACACGTAGAGGTTGTTATCAGATGACACACGGTAAAAATTGCGTCAAGTATGGTGTCGATTGATTGTTCCCCACAATACAAAAAGTGCGGTCAATTTAGTTTCATCATATTCCAGAATCAAATAAAACTGTGTCCTTAACTCTATTAGAGATGAAACAATAAACCATACATATATGTATAGGAAAATTTCGGAGAAAGTGAAAGGAAATATATCTACCATAAGAGGAAGGGTCAAGAAACTCCATATCGGCCACAATGGAAAACAGAACCTGGACAAAAAGAGGGGGGGGGGGGGGGGGGAGGTAGATAATTATGGAGAACAAAAATGAAGGCGGGGCGGCGGGGTGGTGGCAGAAGGCGGAAGGGGCAGAAGAGTGGTGGCAGCGGTGGCATGTTAACAGCACGTTGTGGCGCGTTGGAATAGAAAATTGCGTTTTGATGTTTGAGTGAAAACCATGTATATCAATCTATAGGTTTGGTATGCTAGATTGGTTTTGGTACTCTTCAAGAGTATCATTCATTTGATATCCATTTTTTTTTAATTCCGAACCACTAACCAAACCCCTCTTAATGTGCGGTCCAGCAAAATTTTGCATATCTTTTTTGGACCAAATATGTCCAGTTCCACTCTTTATATTCCGATAAAATTAAATCTCTTTGGCACGCACGTATCTTGTGTTTTTAACTAGTAGTTACAACTTGATACGTGATTGGTTTAGCGATCAAGACAGAGATTTAAAGATTAAAGGTTTTGAATTCGGATATATGCAAGTGCAACCCTTTTTTTTTATTTCATGATGGCATTACTCAAAATGCAAATAATAATAATAATAATAATAATAATAACAATAATAATAATGATAATAATAATAATAATAATAATAATTGATGGGCCAAAATCTGACCTGTTCAGAAAAGACAAAACTTCTCGGTTGGTCAAACGGTCAACGTAACTCAGGTTCAGCTACTTGACCGGATAGTCTCGGCCAAAAGGCAACAACATATCTCGGCCATAACACACCCCGGCCATAACATGTCTCGGCCTCAACTCACTCTAGGCCGGTAATCGCAGACTACCTTCCAGGTGTCAAGCATTGGTTAGGTTGCAACAGTGTCATCATGACAGGCCGGCCTACACGTTATCAAGTCGGCCACTGACACCGAATCAGCCACTTGCACCTCGGTAAACAGACCCTACGGCCTAGGCCACCTCGGGCACTTTGGTTATTAATAAGTCTAAGGGGTCAAGCTTTTCAAGTGTCCCAGGAGTTTACCCTAGGTAATCCTCCTAGGTAAAACTCCTTTTCAAGTGTCCGTAGCAAGCCTGCTTAATCAAGCACCACGCCACATGGCAATCATGCAGAAGTGAGAGTCATCTTTATGACCTCCTTGCGTGTCTCATTCTCTGTATCCTGCACATGCATTGGCTCAGGCAGCCATATAAAGAGCAGAAAACAAGAGAGAGAAAGACAAGTGAAATCCAAGAACTACAGACGGTGACTCGTCTTCCCCACAGTGAAATAACCAGGTTTACCAGACAAACTCCGTAAATTTACTGATCCAGTATTTAAACTTCACCATAAATGGCCCTAACTGACTTGAGCGTCGGAGGGTTTTCCCCGGGGCCATAGTCTCCGGGTCCTCTAACGTTGTTATTTGTGCAGCTCAGCCGACAAGGCTAATTCCGGTCAATTAACGGAGGCTTGATGGCGTACCCCCGGGTCACACTTATTACTTGGTGATAAATCCGACATCAATAATAATAATAATAATAATAATAATAATAATAATAATAAAATCAGTAGCTAACTGAATACTGTTTTGCCTTCAGGAAAACATGTAAATTGTGAACGACTAACACGTAACTTATGTTGGCACCCACCTGTTTAATAGATATTATTCGTCACGATTGACACGTCTTTTCTTAATATCAAATTTAGATATCGTTTAATAACGAAAAGTTGTTATATGTTTTATGGAAGATAATGCTGCACCATGAAGAAGACACAGTCGCATAAGATAGAAACGGTAGGTATGAAGATGCTGAGGTGGATGTGTAATCATACAAGGCTAGACAAAATAAGAAATAAGGTATACATGGAAAGGTTAAGGGTGGCTAGTATAACAGATAAGATAAGAGTGGGGATACTGAGATGGTTTGGGCATGTCAAGAGGAAACAGGCAACGGCGTCTGTTAAAGAAGCTGAAAACCTCATTGTAGATGAGAAAGAGAGTAAAGACATGTCCAAACTAACGTGGAATGAGCAGATTAAGCATGACTTACTAGAGTTGCACTTCTCTGAGGACATGGTCAGGATAGGAGTTCATGTAGACAAATGATTAAAGTTAAAAAGGTGTAGGCAGTATATAGGGACACCTTAGAGTATACTTAGAGAATTAGATACTCTCTACACGTTAGGTTAACTTTGCATTTTTTTGTTTTGGTCTTTGTCTTTCAATTATTTGTACATATTATATTCCTATTATTGTGCTATCTATGCAGATACATATAGAACTAGGGGTCTCGCTGGAAGCAAACTCTCTATCCTTTGGGATGGAGATATTGTTTGCCTACCAGCGATAAGTTTTGCTATCAGTATAGGATAGTCTTAGCTATTCTCTTCTCTATTTTTTTTTATTTTTATCCGTCCGAAAAGATTATTCACATTCCAAAAATTGTAAAAAAAAATAGTTATATTACTAATTTGTTCGTTAATTGTGCATATTTTAAAACTAAAGGTTTGTTTTTCAGAGACAATTAAAAACTACAAACATTAAATAAGTTAATTTATAGACCGACAAACATTTCTACATTCTAGGATTAGAGGTATCTAATCTTTGATCTACTTATTCACGGAAATAAAAAGGACCTATTTACCCTCTTCCTCTTCTTTCCTTTTTTTACTTCAAGTATTTTGCGATTTAAATTTATTTCACCAGGGAGAATTAATTCCATTTTCTTGTTGCCTTTTTTAAAAGGGAATTGTTTTTTAAAAAGGAAATTGTTTGAAATATCTTTTCTGTTGTAATCACATAACAATCCCCAGCGTGGTTAAAAGTAAGCAGATCGAAATTAATTATTCTCTTTATCCTTACTGATCTGTTTATCGTATCCAACTAATACAACATTACACATTGTCTTAGAGGCTTGCGTCTATGGCGGAGTACGGAAATCGGATGTACGAAACCATACACATGTGTTAGAAACACATAGAGGTTGTTTCTCGATGTCCCATAATGATGCGTCAAGCTTGTGTCGTTCAATTGCTGCTTCACTATAAGAAATACAGTCAATTCAATAAGTCATTTGCTTTATTCCATCATATTACAAAGTCAAATAAGAACGTTTCTTTCACTCCAAGAAATGGAAATATCATATCCAACTAATGATGTCAGCAAATGGAACGAGTCCATAGTCATAAATGATGTATAAATAATTAAATATCCATCAGTATGTATAGCAAAATTAAATGAGGCAAGAATTCATGTCGGGTCGCTTGCCTTTGTTGAACAACTGTAACCTGCCCATCCCAGGTCCCATATGCATTTGAATATGGAGCAATGATCCACGACTTTCTGACCAACATTTTTTAGTAACATCTGATTCACATCACCAAAAAACACTAACAACTAATTGTTTTCCACTGTTACAGAAAGTTATATGAAAGATATAAGCAATAAACAATGATTTGGTTAGATGGACTTCTGTCTACAGGAGAGTACGGGTCTTGGAGCAAGTAATAATGTTGTTGCTTTATGATATTAAGGTTACGGGTTCGAGCCGGCGTAAACAACTTTTTACTCAAAGTATAAGATAAAACTGCATATATCAAATCGCGAAGCGATCCGGTCACTCTCCACACCATATGCAGATACGAAAACCTAATGTACAGGAACGTCTTGTCACGGACTTGAAATTTACTTCAAAGTCGTGCGGCACTTAGCCTCGATTTGCCCACCCTAGCGATGCTCGACTCCGACCCCGTACGGATTTGGCTAAGTCAGCCTAACTTGAAAAATCAAGACAAGTATAGTACAAGTGTAGCGGAAGACTATATGAATGCTTAAAGCTTTGAAGGTGTATTGCTTGAAAACTTGCTTGATGGTTACAAAATGAGGGTGGGGCACCCTTTTATACAAGTGTCCTACAAATCTACGGCTAAGATCTACTTGATCTAACGGCTACAAATGATTATTTAGAGAATTTCTAATCTAGTGAATTCCAATGGAGCATTCTAGAAACTCTAGAGAACTCCTACAAGTTCCTACATTACAAAGAATACACAAGAAAGATCTATAAAGATCTACAAAAGTCTACTTATATGGATTTGTGAAATGAACTTGGGCTTGGTCCGATACATTCTCTTGAACTTGGCTTGCTCAAAAGATCCTATTACGTGCGACCCGCTACACGATATAGATTTATATCTCTCCCAAGAAAAAGAATAATACAACAATTTTAATATCGTTCCGAGTCATGTTCCTATACTGTTGTGGGGTTTTTAATTTGAGTCATCTAATAAAATTCAAGTAAATAGTGTATCATCTATACCCAGATGGATCATAATTCACAGACCAGAATTTGCTAAAAGAAAACCATAAATACTTATACCAACACGCATGGCAGTTCTCGAATATCTTTACAACATTCAATCTATGATTCCGTAACTGCTAAATTATTCATACAATACAAAATCTAACATAAAATGATATTATGTTTTGGAACAAACAGTATGATGGTATAATATTATTTCAAAGACTTTACTGGCACAAAACCTATGTATTATCCAAATTCCAGTTTCCAAATATTAAAGAAAAAAAGGAAGAAAAGAAAAAAAAAAGGGGGGGGGGGGGTGTATAACTTGGGAATTGACATCGGAAACATTGAAACAGTGAAATCAAATGTTCAATTGAATCAATTCATATATGAACCCAAGTAGATTCAATCTGATCACAAGCAAATAAATTTAAAAAAAAAAACTTTCTAATTTACACATTACATGTTGCGACGGCCGTGTTTTCGCTTCTGGAATTTGCCGGCCGGCTTCTTCTTTCCGAAGATTGCACAGACCCCACAACCGGAAACCTTCGGAGAAGGTGGCTCAGCCGCCGGTTCGACGTCGACGGTGCGATACGCGGATCTTCCTCCGCCGCCGTTGGCGGCTGTCTTTGATTCTTCTTTCTTGTCTTCTTCTTCTTTAGTGTTGATTTTTTTGAGCTCACCAGATAATACTTTGTCATCCCAAACAAGCCCAGATGATCCTTGCCTTCTAAATGAAATTTCCGACCTCTGCAATCCGGCCATGGCAGCTCTCTTTCTTTCTTTGTTTCTCACACTAGTTTCTCTCTCTAGGACGGTATAATCTGGAAAATTCTTTGGTGTAGATATTTGGTACGATGCGAAGACTTTTGAATTATGATGAGCGATAATATATAAGGTAAGTAAAATGACATTTTAAGAATTAAATTGGAGGTAGCGGTCATTACGTGGCATCTCATCTTCGTATAAGATTTACTGATTTGCCCCTCCCTGATTATGAATTCCTTCATATCATTTCCTATCCATGAAATTCTGCTTATTAAGAGGTAAATCCATACATATATTTTAGTAAAAATAGCATTTCATAGAATTTGAGGAGTCGAAACTTAAATGAGTATCATTAGTATGATTCGAACATATTAAATTCAACTAGAATGTCATTGTTTGACTCGAACTTTTTATAAAGATGTGGACGGAAGTATGTATCTATTTTTAAAAGACATAATCTTTTTGTAGATTTTATCCTTTCTAATAGAGTCACAACTCACAAAAAAAAACCCTAAATCTAAATGAATACTATTATCAAGATATGAACACTCATCTAACAATAAGTTGAAGGGGACTACCACTTGAAGTTTTTCCCATTTAGTTATGTCTTTACATAGCCTTATTATTTGTTCAATTAATCAATAGAGGTGGGCGGAAATTTTGTTATTGTGTTGATCTTCATGAGCTTTCAAACGATAGTGTTCTTGAATTATTCAAGGGGAAAAATCATATACTGTCAAGCATAATTGTCCCTACATGATAATGCTGATTGTTATTCTGCTCATTAATAAGTTAGAATTATGGGGGAAAATTTTATGAATATTATTTTTAAACTTTCAACTATTTTGCTTCTTTTGTAACTTTTGTTATATTATAGTCGTGAATTCGGGACGTGAAGAAGGGAGTGAGAACCAAAAACAATTATTTTAAGCTTAAAATGTTAATACATAGCGAAGAAATAGAGAGCACAGTGAAATAAATATATATATCCTTTGCTCTTTTTTCAATTGGTCATTATATTAGCTAAGTGGGTATGATAAAGTATGATAGGTTGGAGCAAGTGAACATAAAAATGGCCAAGTCAAATAAAGATTTTAGGGACAATTTTCACGGTGGATGGTACCATGATCATGACACTCATTCTGTACACTTCAAAAGGTATGGTGCTTTTCTAAATCACGATAAACATTATCTTTATTTTGGTATAATACAGAAACTTTTACTTCTATATATATTAACTGAATTCTGAAGGCTAACACAGTAACGCACTTGTTGGAATATGACTTGTTGTGATGAAGTTAAAAGATGTTTTAAAAAAGTTAAAAAGACATTTCATACTTTGCAATTGAAACAAAGTGAGAAAAACACAATCTGAGATATAGATCTCTGACATAGATCGATCGATGTATACATCAGTCTCTCAAGGAGAGACATCGATCGATCTATGTAAAGGCTGTTCAAAGTTGAAACCTTACTGTCCAACATCGATTTCTCAAGAAAGAGACATCAATCGAACGATGTATACATCAGTATCTCAAAGAAGAGACATCGATCGATCGATGTATGTATGTAAGGTGCAAAACTGAAGCTTTACTGGAACACATTGATCTCTCAATAATGAGACGTCGATCGATGTATTTAAGGTGCAAAACTGAAATTTAATCAGAAGACATCGATCTGTAAACATGGAGACATCGACGATCGATGTCATCTAGTGTTCAAATTTTTATGACCGTTGGAACAAAATTCAATGGAGATTTAAAGTGTTTTCTCTCTCCAATGTTACTCAAATTTCTTGTGGACTTTCTCCTGACGTCTATCATGCTTTTTTGACTATTACGAACATGTCTAAGATATTCTAGGGTAGATTTGGACCATCAAATCCAATTATAGGGTGTCGAAAGATTATTTGGACATTGTCAAGACTTTTGATTGAGGCTGCAAAAACATGTCTCCCATCCTCTATATACTGAACAAGCTCATATGAGGCTTTCATACATTTTCATCCTCCTCAAGCTTCATTTTTCATTGTTGTAAAAAGCTCTCAATTATGCAAAAGTGCTTAAAACTTGTTAAGCTCTTATTGTTTGTTCATCATTGTTGTAAATTATGAGAGTACAAGTTTAACACAAGAGAAACTATACAAACTTGATATCTTGCTTGTGTTTAGATTAGCTAGAAAGTGTAGCCTCACTACTTCCCAAAACTCATTGTGCGAAAGTTCTTTGATAGACCTTTGTTGGGGTTGTGAAGAAGCAATGACTCGTTCTTGCTTATAGATGGTGTTATTGTTGTTGCACAAAGTGATTTTGTGCAAGAAGTTGATGTTGTTGTTGTTGCTTACACTAATTATTAGTGTGAGTATTGGTGTTATTGTTCTTATTGAAAGTAATAAGAAGAATTGATGTTGAAAATCCACTTTGGAAATAAAGTGGTATTGGAATAGAATCATTTAGATTCGAACCACTCTATATCATGTGTCTTCATTCATTATCTCTCATCTTTTTTTTTTTACTGATTTGAAGAGCATTTGAGTTGGAGTGAGCTAAACGAAGAAAATTCCGCAAAATCGACCGACGCTCTATTCACTTCACTCCTCTTCTAGAGTTATTGTCACAGACCTTACAATACTCACAGAATAAATGTGATACATCTTGGATTACTTCGTATAGACGCATAACCCTCCAAAAACATAGTTCATTAGTCACCTATACGTTATGTTATCTAAAAGAAGAGATGTTTAATGTTATGATAGCATAAAGTTGATCTATGTTAGGTTGAAGTTTTCTCGAGTAGAATGATGAGAAATTGAAAAGTTTCCTCTATTAGGATGCGAGTGGAACATGAACATGACGTTTATGTGTTGCAGACTTCTTGTGAGTTTATGATCATCGTAGTACATCTATTGATTTGTATTTAGACTTTATCAAAAGGTATCTATTTACATTAGATGAGAATCATTTCTAAATTAATATTTGAACTTGCACGTTAAACCGGATATACGCGTATGAAATAAACCCGTCATGCTTTCAAAACCACAAATATATGACAAACTATAAACATCACAATAAATAAATATAATAAACTAATTAATTTGCGGAGTCATGATTACGTTACCATTGTCTGATATTTATAATCATTTGCTCTAATCAGCAGAATTCCATTAGCTAAAGGAATTTGGTTTAGGCTACCCACTGCTCCCGAAAAGACAATTTTCCTGGCTTTACCTTTCTTAACCTTACCACTAACTAAGAGATATCTCACAACCACCAAAACCCCAGTTTGGCAAATAAACAGGGCAATTATGGGATTTTTAGGTCAACCTTGTTGAGGAAATCAGTTGTTTTGTAACCTTGAAGTCGTAGGCTCTAACCATAGAAACAGCCTCTTACATAAAGTGTAGGGTATGCTGTGTATATTAGATCGTAAAGCGATCCGATCCCTCTCTGAACCTTGCACAAACGTAGAAACCTAATGCATCGGGAACGCCTATCAAAATATATCCCTAGGTCAGATAGGAAAACCCAATTCATTTATTCCTTCTTTCCATTCATAATTTATTCATAACTATTATTCCTTCATTCAATTCATCAATTGATCACTTCGGCCATGATTAATTAGGGATGTCAACGAACCGAGTCAAATAGTAGGTTTTTGAGTTTGGGTTTGTTTAGGTTAACAAACAATTCAGCTCAATTTTTTTAATATGTCGAGTCTTAAGACATGTTCGAGTTCAATTTGATAATATTATAACTCTTTAAACAAGACAAATTGTTTGAGCTTTGGTCAGTTCGTTTATGTAACAAATCGAATTAAACTCGATTCGTTTAATTAGACTTAGCAAACAAACTCGAAACGAACACAAAATGAACTCAAATGGTTCAAAAACAATCCGATTCGTAAACACCCATGTGATTAACTCATTACTTATAGTCACCATTTTTTACCATATTTATCTCCGTCATAAATTTTTTCTCTCTTTTTATTCTTTTTTGCAAAGAAATAATTTTTCTGCAATTTTTTTATTTGTAAACTCTAATTAGCTCATTTAAAGAGCGGGTTACAAGGACTAAAAAAAGTACTTTAAGGTATTTAAGTATTTTATTTACAAGGACAAAATAGGAGTATTTAAGTATTGTATTTATTCTGATAATTTAGTAAACTAAATATTTATAGGTAAGATGATTTAAATTAATAAACGTAAACATGATTTATTGTACCATTCAAGTTTTACCATAAGAAAATAATAGCATGAGATTTGTATATCTCGAAACTCTTTCTTTATTTTTTGACAATGAAGTTTCGGACATTTTCAGTCATCAATCAGAGTTTGAATTTGCAACTTTACTGGTTTGTTGTTATTTTAAAAAGGAACACGGAAATGAACTAGTCAGCTCTAATAATTCATGCTTAATTGAAATTTAGAATTCAGAATAGTCGGATAAAGAAAGGTAATCCACTTGGTCACGCATTATCCAAAATCATACGTGTCTTAAGTTACCCAAATAACTGAATCATTATCCTTAAGAAAAATATTAATTGAATAATATTTTAACGAACGATTGAATTATGTTTTATTGATCGATTATGATTTATTGATTTTGACGTTACGGATTCGAGCGGCAGAAATAGCATTTTACACACACAAAAAAAAGTGTCGCATAAGGCTGCATATATCAGATTGCGAAGCGATACGGCTCTTCCTTGAACCCTGCACGAGCTTAGTACACCGACAACCCCTTTTGATCATCTTGCTCATGCATACTAAATATACTATTTTTCCTTTCTCCTCCTATATCCTTACGGATTCAAAAACAAAATCTGGACTTGGCAATCAAATATTCCACAAGACAATTTCAGTGTCTTTGTTTCTAAAACATTTCTGGTAGAAGCAACTTCTGCATGATCATTCTCAAATCACTCACTCTCTTTACGTAACATTCAACAAGTAATCCCCAAATATAGGGGGTGGGGGTGGGTTCTCGTCTATTCCTTCAGTTTATCATATTGTACAAGGGGTTGGGATCTCCTCACCCCTTTGTGACCACGCGACACGTGGCACCAAGGGAGGGTGGTGAGGTTAGATGAGGGTGACCCTCATATAGCCTCACCACCCTCTTTGCTGCCACGTGTCGCGCAGTCACACGTCACCGCACCCCCTTGCGGTAAGGTGATCCTATCCCTTGTACAAGTGGATTAAGAGTTCTAGTTTTGTCATCAGTAGAGGTTTCGATTTGTATTCTTTATTATTCTACTCACAAACTTTCGGAAAAGCTATTTCTATTAGAATAACAATATATCCAGTATATCCGAACGATATCAAAAGTTAATATTAGGGTCTGGAAAAGCAAAAGTTACCGTTAGGGCTTAAGAAGGGTGAGAGACAGGCAGACAATACCTCTATCTCAAAGGATAGAGAGTTTGTTTCCCGAGAGACATCTGACTCTATATATACACGTATAGATAACACGGTAATAGATATAGGGTGTGCTATTATGTTAGTGAAGTAGATATTGTATATAGTAGAAAATGGATCTCACCTGGCTAAGGGGCCTCTGGTACAGGTGGGGGGAGAACCCACTCCCTCATCAAAGAAAATGGATCTCTGACGTGAGGGCTCAACTTTTTAAGGAACGAAATCTTAAGAAACAAAGAGAAGAACAATAATATTACTCTATTGTTTTAAAAGCTTTTGTATATGACGGAGCATGAAGGGTTGGATGTATGCAACTATACTCATGTGTTAGAAACACACAGAGGTTGTTTCCTGATGACACATAACGAAAATTGCGCCAAGCTGTGTCGATCAACTGCTACTTCATAATATAATAAGCATAGTTAATTTAGTGAGTCATTTTGTTTTATTCCATTATATTCCAAAATTAACGAAAATGTTTCTTTCATGAAAACAAACAAAAGTTAAGAACACGGAAGCAAATTAAATGGGAGAGATTCCAGCATAACGATCTAATGAATTTTGAAAGATTCTCATGCAATCTTCTAAATTAGAGTCGAGCCTCATTAGATTTGCATCAAGCAGTAAAGCAGCCTTAACAACTGTTCGAAGGAATAAAAAAATAAAATCGAAGTATAAGAATATATGTATGTGTTGTTTCTAAGAGCTGCCAGCTAGTGCGGTAAACGAGCCGAACATTACGTAGTTCAAACTCGATTCATTTAATTTAGAGAACGAGCCGAGCTTATTCGTTTATTTAAACGAACAATTCAATTATTCAAGCTTGGTTCGTTTAACTCGCGAACAACATTAACGAGCCGAACATCTTAAACGAACGGTGTCAATTACCGAGTTCGAACAGAAAAAGGTGTTCAAACTCTGTTCATTAACCTTTTATCCAAGCCGAGCTCGAACTCGAGCCAAACGAACCGAACAACCGAACGACTTGGTTCATTTTCAGCTCTACTGCCAGCCAACCAGTAACTTCACACTCATTGTAGAGCCTAGCAATCCCCAGGGAAATATAGAACTTTGTAGATCATCTCATCACTTTATATAAATTTTACACTATCCTATCAAATTTAGTACATAATTTCAAATTCATCTTCAACCATTATATATTAAATTCTACTCTAAAAAGAATATTCCAATTGAATTTTTGCGACATCAAATTAATGTCTTTGTAGTGGATAACGTATTGATTTTTTTTTTTTTAGGAATTCATGAAATTCATTCAATAGAGATATCTGCCAAAACGGCAGCAGAAACCGAAGGTGGGGGATGTACACCAAGCCTTGAGTGTACAAAAAGTGTGTCCTAGACACGCTAAGATATGTGCGGGACAGTTCCCAGTACGTTTGACAAAAGAGAACTTGACAGTTAAAAGTAAACTAACACACTGTCGAATTCTAATTACAAAATCCCCATGAGATTGATTTACTCTATGTAAAAAAAATGCAGAATAAAAATATATTCTCCTTGAATATCTCTCATGTATTCTCAACTTTGTCTTAGTACTTTTTTTTTTCCAAAAAGGATCGAATATATTAATAGCAGAAATCAAATTTACAGAGACAACTGTCAACAGCAACAAAATCTAAAATTTACAGCACAGCAACATCATCAGACCCATTAGCAACTAAACACAGTCTCGCTTGCTTCAAAATGAAAGTCGCAAACAGACCAGGTGGCATCCTCTCCCGACCAAGGCAATGTGATACCTTATTCCAGCTCCTCCAAATACCACAAGCCGCCTCTCTGAATATATAATTCCACCAAGAATAGCCAACAATCTGCCCCGCATGTGGATCAATATTCATATCAACCCAATTCATGGCCGATGTGCAGTCAAAAAACTCCTTCCATCTTACCCGCCGCAGCAGCCTGCGCCAAACCTCCCTTGACCACCAACAGTCTCTAACCTCATGCAGCATACCCCCAACATGAAAGTTACACACCACACAGATATTACCCTAAGCAAGTCCTCTTCTCCGCAGAAACTCAAATGTCGGGAGGACCTCATGTCTCAGCCGCCACAAAAAGAGATTAAGTCTCCCTGGTCCTTTAAGTTTCCAGACCCGGTGCAATGCTTGAGCAGATCTATCCTCCGAAGCCGCCGTCACCAAATCATATGCACTGGAAACTGTAAATTTCCCAGAAGCATTAGGGAGCCACCAGTGCTTAGGGGCAGCTCCCTGTACCGTCATCATCTGGGTTCCCAACGTGAGGAACGGCACACATTTACGTAGGCTACGCCACACAAACGAAACATTTTTCTTATTACCCTCGGCCAAAAGGGACCTATATTTTGCACGCAAAATTTTCGCCCAAAGGGAGGGATCTTCAGTGACTAACGCCCAACCGAGTTTCATGAGTAAGGCCAAGTTCATCGCTTCTAGCCATTTTATCCCAAGGCCGCCAGCCTCTTTGGGTTTGCAGATGGTATTCCAAGACACAAAATGCAAATGGCGCGTGCCCTCGAACTCATTCCAGAAAAAACTACGGATAATACGCTCTATTTCTTCCAGAGTACCCGTAGGAATTTTAGTCGTCTGCATTGCATAGGATGGGAGTGCAGACAGGACCGATTTAATCAGTAACATCCTTGACGCTTGCGATAGCGTGCGGGCCTTCCACTTAGCCAACTTACCCCTCACTTTCTCCACCAGAAAACCATACGTATTAGTGGTCACCCGACTATGTAGTATGGGCATCCCCAAATAGCACCCCAAATCCTTCGTAACCTTCATCTTCAAAGTTCTGTTAAGCGCCTCAATCACCTCACCAGCCGTATTCTTGGACACAAAAAGTTGGGATTTTCTGAAACTAATAACCTGGCCCGAGATCGCACAGAAAGCAGATAAAGTATTCTCCATGACCCGCGCTTGATTCTCAGTCGCTTCCCCCAAATAGTATAAGGTCGTCAGCGAAAAAAATGTGAGAAACTTTAGGACCCCCACGAGAAGTCGTGATAGGGATCCAACACCGTCTTTGAATAGATTTATGGATTTCCCTGCTTAAAACATCCATGCATAACAGGAACATATAAGGTGCAAGGGGGTCCCCCTGCCTGATACCATGAGTTGGCTGGAAATCCGAAAGCCGTTCCTCATTCCAAATAATAGAGAGAGAGGCCGATCTCACCGTGAACATAATTAATGCAACAATTTCCGGGGAAAAGCCAGCAGCACCAAGGACCCTTTCTAAAAACTGCCAGTCGACTCGATCATACGCCTTTTCGAGGTCAATCTTGACCACCATAGATCCCTTCTTCCCCTTTTTACTTCTAATAGTGTGCAACACTTCCTGGGCAATGATAATATTTTCAGAAGTGTTTCTTCCGGGAGTGAAGGCCGATTGCTCAGGGGAGATCAGTTTCGGAATAACGAGTTTTAGTCGGTTAGCCAGGATCTTGGAGATTAATTTCGTCAACACATTGGATAAGGAAATGGGGCGAAATTGGCTAATGTCCTCCGGATGTGTGATTTTCGGAATCAACACAAGGAGGGTTTCGTTCATGGACGCAGGGAAACACCTCAGCCTAAAGGCCTCCATAACAAAATTAATGATAGAAGTCTTGCAAACCTCCCAGTTGTGTTGGAAGAAGCCCGGTGTGTACCCATCCAGACCGGGCGTCTTGTCCGGCCCCATTTGAAACAAAGCGGATTCAATTTCTTTTGGAGAAACCGGGCGATTAAGCATGTTACGATCCGAGTGAGAGAGGGTCGGAAAGTCAAATATATGCGCCGGACGATCAATGATCACAGAGTCGCAAAAAAGATGTTGAAAGTAAGATCTCACCATGCCTTTTAGTCTCACGGGGTCCTCAATCCATTCCTCCGAACCGCACTTAAGGGCAGAAATAAAGCTCTTCTTCCTTCGACCCGACACCGCCTTATGGAAAAAGTGCGTATTCTGCTCACCTTCCCCAAGCCAGTCCAATTTAGCCTTAGCCTTCCAATGTTGCTCCTCCGTCGCCGAAAGGGAATGGAACTCGTGGATCAAAGACTCCTCAAGCTTCGATAAAAATCGGGAAGGGCGGACCGTCAAGGACTTTTGAATGTCACTCAATCTCGCGATACATCTTCTCTTACGTGAGTTAAAGTTATCAAAGTTTGTGCTCCGCCAACACTCAATACGGGCCGTAAAATTCATAAGTGTCGCAATCATATTGTCGGGCACCTCCACCCAAGAATGTTTCACGAATTCATTGAAATCCTGATGTCGTAGCCAGATGGATTGAAACCGAAATGGAGGGATAACTTTCGGACCACACAGGGGGTTGTCAAGTGTAAGCAATAATGGGACATGGTCCGAATGGACACGAGGTAAATGTCGTACCAAGGCTTGTGGGAAGATGCTCTGCCATTTACTATTGGACCAGCATTGATCAAGCCTTTGTTGGATTCTTGCTTGACCAAACTGACAGTTGGACCACGTGTATTTCGGACCTGTGAACGGCACTTCCACCAAATCACACTTATCCAGCATCATCCGCATCCGATTAACCGCATATCCACGCA
Organism: Eustoma russellianum; assembly: GCA_036186865.1. Lineage (NCBI taxonomy): Eukaryota > Viridiplantae > Streptophyta > Magnoliopsida > Gentianales > Gentianaceae > Eustoma > Eustoma russellianum. The sequence continues at coordinate 3,639,062 of AP025044.1, forward strand.
GCGGTCGTCCGCCCGACTTATCCACCTGGTTAGTGGTTTGATTGAAGTCGCCAATCAAACACCAGGGGATCTTCATGATGCGGTGCATATCTTCAACATACTGACAAAACGTGTTCCGGATGGAAATAATGGAAGATGCATAAACCAACGAAAGAAGCCAGCTACCTTTCGGCCCATCAATCCGAATATTAATCATTTGGGCCATAACCCCCATCACAACAGCTCTCACAACCTCGTCATCCCAAAGGCACCATAAACCTCCAGCAAAACCCCGGGCCTCGACAGCGACAAACTTCGAGAAGCCACACTGGTTAAGGATCCAGGCCGTATCACAGCTCTGCATTCTAGTCTCACACAGAAAAAGAAACTCTGGTCTATTATCTCTAATTAACGCCCGCAAACCATGTCGAAAGTTTGGTGAGGCTGCCCCTCGGCAATTCCATGCCATGACCTTCATTAATAACAAATTAGGAGATGATGGGAGGGTCGTCAATCATACCCTCCGAATGATATGCATTCATATCGTCCATCTTATTATCTTCCACAACCACATTTTGTTTGGCCTTAAGGGCCTGTGTATTAAGAGCATCCATTTCCACACCCGAAGGGTCAGGTGGTTGTTGTTTTAGAGATTCAGTCAACTCCGGCCTGGAAAGTCGTTTAGTGCTACTCTCCAGTCGCGGCCAGTCATCCACTTTGGACATATCAAAGGGAGCACTTTTAGAAGGCCGTTGGACCGCATTTGTAATGTCTCTGAGGGATCTAGGTCCGAAGGATCCCCCTACCACGGCTACTTGAGCCGCGCCCGCGACTCATTCCACCTCTAGAGCACATCCTCCCAGCCTCATCCTCCATAAAATGATCCCCAAGAGTATGTATCTCCCATGGTTTTTGCTGCATCGAAGGTATTTTCACTTTACTTGTTGGTTTCAACATCATCCCTTTCTTTTTCCTTGGTCCCTTCTCCACATTTTTCCCTTTCCCCACCGTTTGGAATGTCACTGGGGGACCGTTGTCAATAATGTTCCTAAGATCAGCCTGCAGTCCATCAGTCTCCACTGCCACATCAGAGGCATAATCTGGGTCACCAAGGGCATCGAATCTATTTTCACCCACATCAGTCCGACTCTTAGCCACTGAGGCATACTGTCGTCCAGCTTCCAAAGGCTCATACGTCGCTTGGACACGTCTGCGTCTATTGTTGGTGGCGATCATCCATGGCCCAAAGGGCGCCGAAGACACGACCCCAGGCAGTTTAGAGGCCGAGGCATCTTTACCTCCTGGGCTTTCATCCCCCTGCCCACAAACGTCAGCCACATGCCCATACAATCCACACTTGAAACAAATTTGTGGGAGACCCTCATACTCAATAGGAAATATTCTACCATTGACTCTAATACGGGATGCAAGGGTTTTCCGTAGATCAACTTCAATACAAATTCTAGCATACTTCCCTCTTCCAACAAGGTCAGTGGTATGGTCAACCTTAATTGGTTTCCCCAAAAGGCTTCCAACCCGCAGTAGCATCTCCTCCTTAAAGAATTCTAACGGGAGGTCGGAGATACGTATCCAAACCAGGGTATTAGTCACCGAGGTACGAGAGTCCGAAAAGAACGGTCTCCATTTCTTGACCGTGATGTAACAACCTTGAACCATCCACGGGCCCTCTTCTAAGGCATGTAGATACTGACTACGTGAGAAAAATCTAACAACATAATACCCCTCAGGTAGATCAACAATTTCAGTCCTACTCCCCAAGCCCCAAAGGTCATGTAATCGTTTTTCAAGGATCCGAAAAGATACCTGTTTCCCTAGCACCTTCACAATCAGAGCGCGCTTCCAGGGCCTCCATAGCTCTCTGCACTCCTCAATAGGAATATCCAACGACATTTGTCCGACATCAATGTCCTCCGCACCAGTCATGACCGCATCATCATATTGCTCAAGCATTTCATCAAGTGTATCGTCATCCTCCTCCTCTCCGGTGTAGACCCCTGTAGATGCCTCTTTCTGTCGGAATAGATCAGCCCAACCATCGGCAGCCATATCCGATTGCCCTCCCGGGGACCCGGGTTCCTCCAATAAGTGCCTTTTCATCTTCTTTGTACTTCTACGCAACAAATCAGCTTCCTCAGGGTTCGGCTCCGATGGATTAGAGTCCATGCGGGTTATATCATAGGCTGACGGCGGCCAAATCCGGCAAGATTGGCAGCGGTGGCGATTACACACAGTAGGGCACGCTCGAGAAATAACTTGGTACACACCGAAGAGGATACTTAGTCTTAGTACTTCGTTAACTTGCTTTCCATCTACAAAATCTAAACTTTGACAGTGACCAACTAGGTATCAAGATTCAATACAAAGAGCCATATTCGTATATAGGTCATTTGGTACTCGGGTTGATATATTACAATTAAAAGATTTATTAGGTCATTTGGTACTCGAGTTGAGACATTAAGACTAGAAGATTCATGACAAACAATAAAGGAAAATACATATATCCAAAATTTACATAAATCATAATATCGGGCAACGTAAGAAATTCTGAAATTCCCGCAATACAACCTTTACTGCACAACAGTTTCTGCGACAAGAAATGCGTATCATTGCGTTACTAAGACATATTTACAAATATTATTAGTATAAAGTCAGGTGCGACTATATTTTAAAACAGAAATAATATATTTTTCCTTTAAATTTTACTCAAACATTACGTCACCTAAGGGAAACACGCGTTAATAGTAGAACTACAAGGACAGAAAAACGGGATATGTCATTCATAGACGAAGGGGGGAAAAGTCAAAATAATTAAAGAAATGGAAAACTGCTTAACATGAGATTTCCACTATGATGAAACTAGGGCGGTAAACGAGACGAACGAGTCAAGTATTATGTTGTTCAAGCTCGGTTCATTTAACTTAGCGAATGAGTCGAGCTTGTTCGTTTATTTAAATGAACATATTTAATTGTTCAAGCTTGGTTCGTTTAACTTACGAACCACATTAACGAGTCGAACACCTTAAACGAGCGGTGCCACTTACTGAGTTCGAACAGAAAAAAAGTGTTCAAACTCTATTCATTAACCTTTTATCCGAGCCGAGTCCGAGCTCGAGCTCGAACCAAACGAACCGAACAACCGAACGGCTCGGTTCATTTACAGCCCTAGATGAAACACATGTAATCGGGAAAGGTGAAGGCAGTTAAGAGGGAAAACTAAGGAGTAACCCAAGACGACAATAATTGAACTGTTTAAGATATTATTATTTAGATTTATACATACGGTTTTAGAGGTACACATCGTCTAAGACTCAAGAGACTAGTGGATAAACAAATCAAGAGTCCAGCGACGTGTTGAGAATGCTCTAATGAAACCTACAGTCTTTTTTTGTTGTTTTTAAATACACGATACATGCATAATATATCACAATCTAATAGAGAGGAAGTTATGATTGACACATGATACATGGGTAAAGTACTATATCACTATATGTGAATGACAAACCACATTATGATATATTGTAAAGTAGAAAGAACTTTATATCCAATATCTTTTTGATTTTAGATTCTCGATTGTAATACATGGATATTTGTCATATTGGCTTGTGACGGGAGTTCATGTTGAGCTGATTTTGTTCAACCCAATAATGATTAGTAGCATTTTGCACATGTAGAAGCACCTCATGAGTTAATTTGCCGTCCTTTAATAGGATTAAATCTGTTTTATCATGATTGGCCATTAGGAGAAACCTCAATTCTCCTGAACACACATATTTTGGGGTTTGGATCACCTCAACACAATTCTCTTACCATTTTTTCCACCACACGATACGTGGCAGTAGGGGGTGATGAGACTAGATCAGGGTCACTCGCATCTAACCTCACCACCCCCTCCTGCCACGTGTCGTACAGTGAAAAGAGAGTTGAAGGGATTGTAAGTGAAGGGATCTTGTCTCGATATTTTGTGCCTTTCTCCTCTTGTTTTCCCCTTAACTATTCCTTTAAATTTTCTTATCAATAACTAATCTCCTATTTTACACTCTATTCGTTGTAATCTTGGCATACACAAAATTTCTTAGGTTTCATAATCACATACTTTAAAAGAATATATTACAATTATCAGTTATATAAGAATACATGAACTAATTAGAAAATTTTCACCTTAGGTGTTGAAAGTTAGCTTTTCAATGGAAAAAAAATTATCCTATCAACATCCTTAATAAATCTCACATGTTAAACAATCACAACAGCAACCTCAAATCTTACCTACTTAGAAAGATTGGTCGTCTTTATTGTGTCCTTTAGCTTTATTTTTACTTGGTGAGGTCGTCTATATGACCAAGTCTTATTTACACTTTGCGAGACATGTCATAGTTTATGCTGATGTTAATAAACTGAGCCAAACCAAATAATAGGTTTTTGAATTCGGATTCGTTTAGCTAAACGAACTGTTCGTCTCGGTTTCTTTAGCTAAACTAACATTAAAATTTGTTTGAGTTTGGTTCGATAACACTATAACTGTTTAAACGAGCCGAACAGTTCGTGAATAGTTTGACTCGTTTTAGTTGTTCAAATTCGGCTCGTTTACCGACCATTGCCGAATGAATACGAACGGAACTCGAATCGGTTTGTTGAACAATCTAGGAATCCGTTAATAGTGTAAAATTATCAAATATTCAGCATACACCAAGTTTACAGCTCCAACAAAAGTCCCCGAAAAACAGGGATCATTAGTCCGAATTCTACTTTACTGGGAAGGCAAAAATTCCTGAGTAATCATATTCAATCTGGTAAACAGATTCCACTGTGGTTTAAAATTTTCTGGAAACATGAATTCCTTTTTGGGCCAAGGCCAATAATTCAAACCGGAGTAGAATGTCTGCCGTCAAAGACTAGAAGGGCTCCACTTGGTGTCAGTGTCTCCTTTTCACTCCACAGCTGACATGAAGTTGGCTATACTTTGGTGACCATGTGAATTGCTTGTCTGTATTTTGAACTCAAGAATCTAGATGGCTATGTTAACGGTAGATTGAGTTCGCCTGTCTACTCATAACAACACTTCTAGTACACTACTTGTCGACTTGATAAACTAAACTATGACAACATATATGAAAGTATGAGAACTGTTATAGCTCAGTTGGTACTCCAGTTGGAATTTGCTACAATATGTCAAGAGTTCGATTTCAGGAACACGCACAGTGTGATGTTCCACTGCTTCTAGTCTGAAGGCCTAGTTTGTGGAAGGACACTTGCGTCACTACGCAACTACGATGAGTACTAATTTACATCTTCTACAATGCTCCTTAAGACTGGGACGGTGGAAACCTTCAAGGCCAAGGTGTTAACCTAGAAGGACGCTGAGTTCTAATTTACATCCTCAACAATGCTCCTTAGGACTGGGACGGTGGAAACCTTCATGGCCAGGGTGTGACCTTTTGCTCCAAGTATAGAACTGTTAAAACAAATGCATTGACATTTTCCATAACAATCTAGATAGACAAACTTATATTGTATCTCAAGTTACACAATAATAAGAAATTTATATTGAAAGTTAGAACCTAAAACAACACATTGGATCTTGTTGGAGCTTCTAACTATGTTGATTGTTTCGTTACTCTGTCTTCCAAAAAGAAAAAAGTATGTGAACTTCGTCACTTGAATTTCAAAAAGAATATTTGAGTTCTCTCGACCACTAAAAAATAAAGCATTTCCAAATCTGACAGTCTCACGTTGATGAACCAGTGAGAAAAAAAAAAAAATTCAAGTTGTAAGTTATCATAATGAGATGAGACCGTTGTTAGAATATAAATTCAAGTTGTAAGTTATCAGAGACCGTTCTTAGAATTAAGTTACACAGAATTGTTCATTTAGGTTGTGACACCATATTTATTATGATGTCTTCTATAACTTGTTGGAAAAAGTACGTTAAAGTACCTTTCCGTGTGCTCCAAACTTATATAGAATGTATATGAGGTTGTTCGGGAGATTGAAATGAGGGTTCTATGTTGATCTGAGGACGTCAATCTCTCATTGAGAGACTGACGTGAGAGATCTACGTTGATCTGAGGACGTCGATCTCTCAATGAGGGTTCGACGTGAGAGATCGACGTACGTCGATCGATCGACGTGAGGGTTCGACATGGATCTGAGGCACGTCGATCTCTCAACGAGAGATCGACGTGAGAGATCGACGTGCCAGCGGACAGAACCTTTCATTTTGAGTTGCAACTTTTGATCCAAGGATCATCTCCCTTCACCTATGAACGGTAAACAACTGCCATAACTGATAGAAAAACTGCTGAAATGAGTTTCAAACATGGTTTTTAACACAATCCAAGGTCTATATATATGAGATCTTGCTATCTTCAACATACACAACATTTTTGCAAAAATCTATAGAATTTCAGCATTCTTCTTCTATCTTTCTCCTTTATCTTTCTCTTCTAAATCAAGTTCATTCTTCTTCTCCTAGAGCAAAGGAAAAGAAGACAGCCGTTATATCTTGGGAAGCATTAGTCTTGTTGTCTACCTTGCTCATTGGTAGAGACTAAATTGCTTTAAGGACAGAGTCATCTTGAGACTCGTCTCGGCTTTTGTTTGATCATCTTTCTTGCTTGTTTGCCATATTTTCCCAACATAACTATCGCTTATAAGTATTTCTTTCTTCGAAAATTATTGTTAGAGTTGTATATTCAACATAATTTGTTCAAAAGGCGACTGAGACAATATTTATAACCCGTACTTTTAACTCTAGTGTACTTTCATCTTTTTTGTTTTTCCTCTTTCTATTTCCGCATAAGAATGATGGGTTTATGCAAAATTCACGACAAAAATGGTAGGGAAACAACTATATCGCAGGCCTGTCAACTGTCATGATACATATATATCGACAGATATATAGATGCATTAACGGCTTACAAAACGAACTGAATATTCCAAGTTCAAGGGTGCATGATCTCAATGGTTTTTTGAACCCTCTTAGATAAAATCATGCTCCTACCATCCCCTAAACTCAAATCTCCCACAATTTTCTCAATTAATCCTGTAAATCCCTGCAAGAATACATGCATGGCTAGCCTTTTAGTTTTTGCCTCAGCTAAAGATGATATATCTATACTTAGAGCCAGAGAAATTACCATAAATTCATCTGATAGAGCAATTGAAAGCAGAACTATAAATCCCCTGTCAAGCCAAAAGAATCCAGTCGGAATCTTAGGTGGCGTCTCAGTGTCCGCAACTCTTGTTTTCCTGGAAAAGCTGGTCTGGTGGTCTTCAAGGGGAGACGCGAAATGCTTACCTTTCATAGTCAGTAGTGGTGTAGCATGCTCTGAAACAAGACCTGCAGCTGAAATAACAGAGAAGTTAAGGACAGAAAGGATGTTTCTGGAGCAGTCGGGGGCGCGGTGCATCGTCATGCCATGCCATGTATCCTGTGTTTGGCACAGGGAGGTCTCTTATGGGTGCTCTGTCACATTTCTGAGCTTGAAGGACTGTGTTATAAAGGATCTTCAAGAACAAGACCTTAAGCCTCTTCAATGTTGCAGTAAGGTGCGTATTGGCGTGCTGGCTAGAGATCAGCAGGCTCCCATTGCAAGATTCTATGTAGAAACGCTAGAGAGTCTGGTAATTTCCATTGTAAATAGCAATTGGTGCAATTCTATGCTTGCATATCTCAACATTTTGACCGTATTTTTTGCCTTACTTTATTTCAGGGCTATGGTTGCGTACATTTTCATTATGGGTCATCGGAAACGACTATGTGTTTCTAACACATAGCTATGGTTACGCACATCCGACCCCCATACCCCGTAGGACTGTAAATAAACCGAGCCGTTCGGTTGTTCGGCTCGTTTGGCTCGAGCTCGAGTTCGAACTCGGCTCTGATAAAAGGTTAATGAACCGAGCTTGAACCACTTTTTTTGTTCGAACTCGGTAAATGGAACCGTTCGTTTAAAGTGTTCGGCTCGTTAATGGTGTTTGTGAGTTCAACAAACAGAGCTTGAACAATTAAATATGTTCGTTTAAATAAACGAACAAGCTCGGCTCGTTCGCTAAGTTAAATGAATCGAGCTTGAACAACGCATACTTGGCTCGTTCGGCTCGTTTACAAGCGGAAGCCTCTAGGCAATGGGTAATGTTGTTGTTGTTGTTTATTTCAGGGCTATGAGGCTGTTGAACCAGACAAACCAACCATGGAGCACATGTTGATTCCAGCAATTGAGGCACTAGACAAAAAGGACATAAAAGGAGCAAGAAATCTGCTAAGAATTGCTATTCATGCCCTTTTAGTAATGGCAGTGAACAAAATTGTACTCGCTTCCGCCGAGTTTCATGATCTCCTACCATACAACGATCCACTTCTTAAGCACTGTGTTCATCCCATGGATTCTTTGGCCAGATCAACAGTTCAGTTGGCACGGTGCATTCAAAAGGATACATTAGTTCACTAGCTTAAGAGCTCCTCATGTACAGTGTAAGAAAGAAACAATCAAACATGTAATATATAT
>AP025044.1:3647575-3701277 GCA_036186865.1 Eustoma russellianum
AGAGCTCCTCATGTACAGTGTAAGAAAGAAACAATCAAACATGTAATATATATCTTCATCTAAGGACAACCGAATGAGATCACATGGTTAGCAGGTCATTCCCTCTTGCATTCTGCAAGCTTGTATTTAGCATTAGTCTTGTGTCAAACATGACATACTCGCCTAGTAGGTTGGTCGGTCCACCTCGAGTTTTAGATGTAGATTCTACAAGTCATATCTGCCCCAGGACATAGTCCAGTTGGTACTCGGTTGGGGATTGCTAACAAGAGGTCATGAGTTCGAATCCAGAGACGCGTACAGTGTGAGTGTTCCTCTGCTGACAGGCTAAAGGTCTGGTTTGTGGGAGCACCTTGTATGGGTAACTATGTAAGATCTCACCCAATCTAAGAGGCCGCTGGACTCCTGATTTAAATCCTCCACGCAGCTCATTAGGGCTGGGGTAGTGGGGGCCCTTTAGATTGGGGTTCAACCTTTTGCCAACAAGATTCTACAAATCATATAACAGATAAATACAGGAATCTGGTAGATGTTACCATGACCAAGGTGGTTCTTAGAGTACAAGTGGAGCGAGGGACGACATGGATCAGTATCTTGCACTACTACTTTCCCTGTGCAGTATGTCCAATTCCTAGTGTGATATATATGACGGGTTTTACTATATTCACCCCGTATAGTGTTTGTCACGGACCTAACAATATATATGTTTGCAAAAGCGAACAAGGTACTAAAAGGTAATCTGTTAAAAGACCTCCAACCGCCGGTATACTCTGAGACAGTCTGGAGTACATCACCAACATGTGGTCCAACTGTATATAATGGCAGCCAGAGACTTCCAGAAATGCTTCTGGTGTGTCATTGTCATAATGTAAATCATTACATTCAAGAAAAACAATCCTTACAACAGAAAAAAATTAATCAACTGCAATTATCAGGTCAGTTTCCTGGCTACACTTATCTATGGGAATACAGCATCATGATAAAATTCCACAGCAAGTTGTTTAAAACACACGATCTAGATGTATAATACTATCGATCTGCCAGTAAAAATTACATTCTTTAACCTTTATTAAATAACATTAGTCAGAAGATAATGAGCAAAATCGCGAGGATTGTAGCAATGGGTTACATGGAATTATATGAAGAATTGAACACTTGTTTGAATGAAAGTTTTTTTCTTTATTGATTTTGTATGAGTACAATCGTTCCTATTTATAGTACTACTAAATCTTCTATTTCTCCTAGAGTATCAATTTAGTCAATATTCTCCACTAAAGTCAAGATACTCAAGATCTTGATTACTGCTGTTTTACAGCTACTTTGTGCTACTTTGTTTTACGGCTACTTTCCATCACTCCCCCTCAAGTTGAGTATTGGGACTATCAATGCCCAACTTGTGCAACGTGTCTTCAAACGTTTTTCCGCCAACCGCTTTTGTAAGAATGTCAGCGAGCTGATCTTCGGAGCGAACATGTGGAATTTCCACTACCCCTGCATCCAGTTTTTCTTTGATAAAGTGTCTATCAATTTCGACATGTTTAGTCCTGTCATGCTGAACTGGATTTTCGGAGATGCTGATTGCTGCTTTGTTGTCGCACTTTAATCTTGCTGGGCGTTGCATTGGAAACCCCACTTCGGTTAATAACTTCTTGAGCCATAAGACTTCGACGATCCCTTTGGATATTCCTCTGAACTCTGCTTCGGCACTCGATAAGGCCACTACTTTCTGTTTCTTGCTCCTCCATGTAACCAAGTTGCCTCCTACCAATGAAAAATAACCAGATGTTGATCGTCGATCATTCAAGTTTCCTGCCCAATCAGCATCAGTAAAGACTTCCACCTCCAGATGTCCATGTTTTCTAAACCAGATTCCTTTATCGGGTGTTCCTTTTAAATACCTCAAAACTCGCCTTACTACTTCCATATGTTCCTTTTGTGGTTGATGCATAAATTGACTTACCACCCCAACTGCATATGCTATGTCTGGACGTGTATGAGACAAATAGATGAGTTTCCCTACCAACCTTTGATATTGTTCCTTATCTTCCACAGGTACTCCCTCCTTTATTTGTAATTTCTGATTGGCTGCAACAGGGGTTTCACTCGGTCTGCAGTCTAACATTCCTACTTCGGCCAGTAGGTCCAGTGTATACTTTCTTTGAGATATAAACAGCCCTGTTTTTGACCGAAGAACTTCTATCCCAAGGAAGTATTTTAGTTCTCCCAAGTCCTTCATTTCAAACTCTGAAAAAAGATTAACCTTGAGTCGAGACATTTCCTCTTCGTCATTACCTGTAAGAATCATATCGTCCACATAGATAATGAGATATGTACTCAATTCCCCTCTTTGCTTCAGAAATAACGTGTGATCAGCATTACTCTGTTTGTAGCCATTCTGTCTCATGGCAAGAGTAAATCTCCCAAACCATGCTCTTGGAGATTGCTTTAATCCATAGAGTGCTCGTTTGAGCCTGCATACTTCCCCGTTTCTGAAGTCATGTGAGAACCCTGGTGGGACCTCCATATAGACTTCTTCTTTTAACTCTCCATGTAAAAAAGCGTTCTTAACATCAAACTGGTATAACGGCCACTCTTTGTTGATTGCAATCGAAAACAATACTCGAACTGTATCAATCTTGGCAACCGGGGAAAAAGTTTCTGAGTAATCAATTCCATATGTTTGAGTGTATCCCTTAGCCACTAATCTGGCCTTGTATCGCTCAATCATGCCATCTGCCTTGTATTTGATGGTAAATACCCATCTACACCCAACTGGCCGCTTCCCACTGGGCAATGTACACTTCTCCCAAGTATTATTTTTCTGAAGCGCCTCCATTTCGACTTCCATTGCTTTCTTCCATACATCTTCCTGAAGAGCTTCGTTCACATTCCGTGGAAGTTTTTCTGCACACAGTGCTGTAAACAAGGTTTTTCCTTTGTCTCCTGATACAGTCATATTTACTGGATGTCTGACGTTCCGCGTCCTTCTCTCTGGTGAGTACCTTTGAGGTGGTATCCCTCTGTTTTTTCTTGGAGGCAAAACAGATACCTGTGCCTCATCATAAGACTCAGATTGTTCAAGGATTAGGTCATCAGATTCAGGTAAGGATAGGTCATAAGGTGGATCAGGAATTAGCTCCCTTACCTCTTGTTGGATATCTTCGGAGAGAGGTGCATCTGGTAGTGGTAACGAAGTTTCAGGACTATCCACACACGATTGAGGCTGCTCGGTGGCGTTCCCCGCCTGCCCTTGTTGGACATCCATAGTTTCCCTATGGTTATGAAACCAGTCGAAAGGCTCACTTGATATCTCCCCCTGGGCCTGCGTACTGGGTGTAAAATAGTACTCGGTTTCAACAAAGACACAATCTAAGGAAATGTGAAGACGACGAGTGACGGGATTGTAACAGCGATAACCCTTTTGGTGTGTAGCATAACCGACAAAAACACATTTTTCAGAACATGGATCAAGTTTAGTACGTTCATGTTTGGGAATGTGCACATAAACAACACACCCGAAGATTTTTGGGGGTAGAGTCATGATGGACGGGATATCAACCTGGGTACCAAGCATTTGTAGTGGTGTTTTTTGATTAAGTGTTCGTGTGGGTAGTCGATTAAGAAGATAAACTGAGGTGGCAATGGCTTCTGGCCAGTACGGTTTGGAAACATTGGCTTCAATAAGCATAGCTCGTGCCATTTCAAGCAAGAGACGATTTTTTCGTTCTGCAACACCATTTTGTTGTGGTGTATTTGGGCAGGATGTTTGATGGATGATCCCATTGTTTTGAAGAAAGGTTTGAACTTGATTTGACACGTATTCGCCCCCATTGTCGGACCGAAGGATTTGGATTTTTTTATGGAATTGGGTTTCAATCATATGGAAAAAATGTGTGAATTTTGTGACAACATCAGACTTGTGTTTCAGAAAATATACCCATGTCATTCGAGAATAATCATCAATAAAGAGAACAAAATAGCGAAATCCTTGTGATGTGGGTGATGGTGCTGGTCCCCACACATCTGAATGAACAAGGGTAAAGCAGAGATCAACGCGAGTATTATTGGGACGAAAGGTGCCTTTATGTTGTTTAGCAAGAATACAGGTATTGCAGACTATAGGTTTATTGACTGAAGTAAACAGAGTAGGAAATAGAGTACGCAGGTAACCAAAAGATGGATGACCCAACCGACGATGCCATAACCATAGTTGTTCATTGGTTGTCCGGTGGGCAAGCTTGGACCGACCCTGTTGAGCTACCTCCTCCATGTAGTATAGTCCTTGACTTTCAGTGCCACGCCCAATGATCTCCCTCGTAGGAATATCCTGCAAGAGAAAGAAGTTAGGATAGAGAAGTGCAGCACAATTAAATTGTCTAGTAAGATGGCTAAGAGATAATAATTTTGAGGATAGAGTAGGGACATAGAGGCAGTCATGTAGATGAATGTTCGGACAAATTTCAATAGTGCCACTGCCGGTGACTGGAATTAATTCTCCACTTGCGGTTTCAATATGAGTTTTAGGCAGATGTGTAGTGGTGAGACTAGTAAAATCGTGCGGATCAAAGGTCATTGTGTCTGTGGCGCCGGAGTCTAGGATCCATTGGTTAGTTTTGGTAGTGTGAGAAAGATTTTTGGTGGTAAGAACAATATCTAAGGAATTTGGGGCAGATTTGATATTTTTGGAAACTGTTGGGGGCAGACTGGATATATTCCTTTTTTGGATGACTGGAATAATGTTTGTAGAAATATTGGGGGGCTGTTTGGCAAATATGGATGGCAAATTTGAAGTTTGGTTAAAAAAAGAGGTTATAATAGGAAAAACAGAATCTGGTTGGGGGGTAACCCTAAAACCACCTAGGCCTCCTTCCTTGTTGCAACCGCCGCTGCTTCTGGAAATTTCTCCAGCAGGCTGGCTTTCTTCCTTGTTGCATTCGCCGCTGCTACTGGAAATTTTTCCAGCAGGCTGGCTGCCATGGGAAAACCTTCTTGGCTCAGTGCTGGCGTCAATCTTTTGACTGATGCCCACAGCCACCGTCCCTTTGCTTGTTCCTCCATCTCCGATCTTGGCTCCATTCTGCTTTACTTCCCACCAGTCGGGATAACCAACTATCTCAAAGCAGTCCTTTCTTGTGTGCCTTCGTTTCCCACAATGAGTACACACAAGTCTATTTTTATCATCCTTCTCACGCTGTGAAGATTCTGAGCGTGAGGAGGAATTTCTCCGGTTGTCTGTTTTCACCTGAGTTCGAAGTCCAGCCCCAATCCCCGGTGAGGAGTCATCAGATTCTGAGGGGACACCTCTTAGGATATTCACCCTAGCCTCCTCTCTTCGAATTGCAGCATATGCTGCTTCTGGAGAAGGTAGAGGCTCCTTCTTGAGCAGTTCCCGTTTGATTGTTTCATATTTGTCATCCACGGCCATCAACAACTGATATAATCGTTGTTCCTGGATTTTGTGGTTGTATGTGTTGATGTCCCCGGGATCCTTCATGGGGTTGGGATCCCTTCTGTCGATTTCCATCCAGATTCCATGCAATTTGTTCCAAATATCTTCCAGAGAATGCCCTTTCTGTTTGACAGAGTTTGCTCGTTTGTGCAAGTCGAAAACTTGCAATGAATCTGTCCCAGTTCCATATGTGATTGCAAGTCCCTCCCACAATGCTTGTGCAGTTGGATATTGCGAGACGTTGTTGATTAGTTGTGTCTCTATATTCTGTATCAACCAAGTGAAGACACAATGATCACTTGTTTCCCATTGGGAGTAAGTTGGATCCGTGGGGACGGGAGAAGGAGGTACACCTGTCAGGTGCTGACTCCTGCCCCTTCCCCCTACTGCTCTGCGGATGAGATTTGCCCACAGTTGATAGTTGTCCCCGCTTAACTTAATGCCAATTGACAAGTTCTCTGGATTAGGATTTGATTGTATGCTGAAATTGTTTTTCAGCAAGTTAGCCAACTGGATGGCTAACTCATTACTTTCGGGTTTATTTTCCTCTGCTGCTGACATTTTGGTTTGATCCTTTTTTTGCAGGTGAATGGCTCAAGTAAACACTGTCTGTGCTGTTCTTGGCTATGAGGTAGAGAAAGGTTTGCGGAACAGTGATGAATTTTTTTTCTGAGTTCCAAAAAAAAAATTCTGGATTTTGGGTTTTGTTTGGTTATTTGCAGTTCAGGACAATGATGAATCTTGAAATTCAGAGTCCAAGATGAACCTGCTCTGATACCATGAAGAATTGAACACTTGTTTGAATGAAAGTTTTTTTCTTTATTGATTTTGTATGAGTACAATCGTTCATATTTATAGTACTACTAAATCTTCTATTTCTCCTAGAGTATCAATTTAGTCAATATTCTCCACTAAAGTCAAGATACTCAAGATCTTGATTACTGCTGTTTTACAGCTACTTTGTGCTACTTTGTTTTACGGCTACTTTCCATCATTATACCTCATACATTTCAATCTAATTTTTGCATATGCAAGAAGAAAGAAAGACGATAAAGCTCTGAGCTTTCTCAACTCCTTTGCACATGTGGTCCAATTTGGCTGCAGCTGTTCTTTGTGCCTTCTTGTATTCAGCTATACACAAAGCTTTTTTCACATCTTCTCTACTGTGCCATTCAGCATCTACATATTCAAACATATCTGGAAGTTTAACACTAATCTTTATGTGACATGAAAACATACAACAAGCATACACAGTATATCCCAACGACAACAAAAGCTACCCCTTGAGAGCAGACAAACAATTAAGAAACGGAACTTAAGGAGGTAAACAACAAAAGGTTACGTATTCACTGGATAGTTTCTAATTAAGCTTCTTTGCATTTGATCAAGGTATAATGCCTCACTCGCGATCCAATGTGTTTCGTTTTCACAAAATTCCCTTGAAGAACAAGCTTCTAAAACCTCGACCAGCCCAGACGATTGCACCAATAACCCATGGCTCAAGACATTAAATCCCAAATAACAAAAATTCATTAACACTCCAATAATAATTGACTAGCAAGTGAACCAATAATTTTTACGGTTCAAACTACGACTTAAGTCTCAAACCTGTGTTGAAAATTATTGTCGTTAAGGCGTTGAGTGTCTGCTCAGAGTAACTTCCAACTTCACCTTCCGACAAGATTGCTTTCAACATGGATAACTACAAGCGTACCGAAAAAGGAGAGAGAGGAGAGAGGAGTTGAGACAGAGAGAGAGGATAGGGAAAAGGTTCTGGTGGGGAGGAAAACAGCGACCATCAAAGAATCAAATGAGAAAACTAGGTACCTTCTAATTCCGTCTTGTCCATATTTATTTCAAGTGATTTCGCATAATCAAAGAAACCAATCATAAGTTGACATAGTATACCACTTGGTCCAACTGCCAATAATCAAAGAGCGCGACATCTTAGTAGAAGTTTCATACACACATTGAAGGAATATTTAGCTGCAGCTTAGTTACAAAATAAATGCATACCACTCCCCAAACAAACATACAAAACTAAAATGCTATCTTGATTCTCAATACCTTCAGTAAACTGAATTTTTTTCTCATTGAACGTATTGAGAATAAGTTGCTTACTGAATCAACCTCCTTTTTTTTCTTTTTTTCTTTTTTGCCATTCTTTCCGAAATCCAACTTCAATGGGTACCATTTTGCTCCACAATGATCACAAAAGCGTGATATACCATGACAGTCCAGTAAAGCTCTAGCCTACTTAAATGCCCAGAAAATTATGATCATTACAAAGACAGAGGGAGGGGGAGGGGGGGGATGTGGTAGAAACTTATCATAATTGAATGAACATTGGAATGAGTAACCTTCATCCGGCCTCACCACCCCTCCCTGCTGCCATGTGTTACGCGGTGACGCGCGCGGTGAGAGAGTTGCGGTGAGGAATCTGAACCCCTAGAAGACAAAGTCGGAAAAAAGATAACAACAAAAATAACATTGTATTAGAGGTTCCTGCCTGTGGCAGGGTATGAGAGGGTCGAATGTACGTAATTATATACATGTGTTAGAAATACACATGGTTTGTTTCCCGATAAACCATAATAAAAATTGTGTAAAGCTGTGTCAATCAAATGCTACTTCACAATATAAGAAACGCATCCAATTTAGTGATTCATTTTGTTTTTATAAGAGGTCAGATGTACGCAACCATATCTACGCGGTAGAAACACAGAGATGTTGTTTCCGTATGAAATGAAAATTGCATTAAGTTGTGTTGATCAACTGCTACTTCACAATATAAGAAGTGTATCTAAATTTAATGAGTCATTTTGCTTTATTCTATCATTTTCTAAAAGCAAAAAAAAAATTACTTGATTTTATTGAAAATGGAAACCAAGTCAGAAAATGACTTATTTTTTTATATATTCTTTAAAAAAAAAAAAGCAATAGTATGGTATGCATGAAAATGAAATGATAAATGATTAATCTAGTTTAAAACTGACTGGTTTGAAGCTCGCAACCGACACCAAGCATTGAAATCGGTAATATGTTCACATCCTAACGGATGAAGTTATCTCTAACGGGAGGAAAGGTCACGAGATGTGTTTAAAACAGAAGCCAATCATTATATAGCGACATAAATATTCTTCATCATCATCATTATCCAATATATTCTAACGATAGTCAAAGCAATCGTTACGATATAGGAAGGATAAGTATGGTGTCTCTCACAACATAATAAACGGGTAAGCGTGACTCATATATGGGAAATCGAAAACCAAATCTTGTACTCTCAAAAAATAATTGGTCATCCCTTCACCAACCGTTAAGATTGCTGTTTTGTTTCATTGAGTTCACGGATTCGAGCCGCGAAAACAGCCTCTTGTACAAAGTGTATCTGTATACATTAGATCGCAAAGCGATCTGACTCCTTCCGAAAATAAGTAAACGTGGGAGCCTAATGCACCGAGAATTTTTTTATAGAGTCCATTGCATTATGATAATGACTAAGAATTTACCATGCTGTTTGGAAACATACAATTTTATTCCGAATTTGGTTCATTGGTGAAGGGACCATAAGTTTGACATAAAAAAATTTGTTACCGAAATAGTTCAAATTTTATTTGGCTACATACATGCCCGCCTGCATTGTCAACGGAATATAGAATGTACCATAATATCTTAAATAAGAGTATTTCAATCTGTTCTCAATACATTATAAAAAACAGAAATTTTGTTGTGGTCATTGATCAAATAGTTGTCCAATAAAATAATGACAAATAAGTTTTATATACATGCAAGTAAGGGGGTGATTGATCAAAACAAGGGGTCCATAAATTTTATACACATTTCATTGGTCAATGACCAACTAATTATACTTGGTCATTAACCATTATAAAATTTGTGTATAAAAAAATACCATAAATTATGCATGCAATTTAAGACTGTAAAATTTCAAATATGTCCCTTGTTTATATCCACTATTTCCATTTCCTTTCCTTTTCAATTTATGAGAGACTGCTCTTGGACAAGAAAAATCTGGATGACTGTGGTGGATCACGACAAATATAGTCGTTTCTTCGGCTATACTTCCCTGGTCCAGTGGGTGGGAGCGAATATCCAGGAACGATGGGGTGGGACGAACTATGTTTATGATTGGAAATACTTATTCCGGGAAATTGTATGCGGCATTTGGCACTATTTTTTGAAAGCTAGACACGATGGGGGGGTGGAATGAAGTCCCCCCGCATCATTTTGTCCGGACCATGAAACAAAGGTGTTGGGTGCTCTTGAAAGCTTGTAAAGGTGATGAAATTACGTAGAATGTCGTAGCTTTGTTTGTACACAAGATGCCGGATTCTATCCTCTGTATATTCTTTTGTGTTATCAATGAAATTGATCGTTCGTCCAAAAAAAACTGAAAGTCATTCAAACAACATGAGTACACGTTGTCATCCAAAACTGTAGAACATCTTCCTTTATTTTCTCATTTTATTTCCTTTAATTCCATCGACTTTGTAGCATGATATAAATCATTGCATAGCAATCGTTATATGGTGATCCACCTTAGCTATTAACTTCTAAAATTCGTTTTCGCTATACAAGACTTCTGTGTTTGCACAGAGTCCGAAAGGAAGCCAAATCAATAATAAATAAACATGTAAATAAAAAACGTAATGTCATGCTAATAGTTATATTTAATTTAAGAGTGACGGTTCTCATATATCTATTTTTTATTGGTATCTTTTATTGCTTACTCCAATCGTCTCGCTCAGTAGTTATATTTGAGAAATATAAGTTATTGATGAGATACCATTGATGCATTGTATGTTTATCATACTTATGTTCAATTCCCTCTCTAACTTACATTACTTGCTTGTCTTTTATTTTAGTTAGTTTTTTAAGATGATTTTAAAATAAATATGAATGAGTATAGAAAGCGGACAAAATTTTAAGATGGATAAAAAAGCCGTGACTATAGTATTAGCATAGAGAAATATTAGTTACAAATTAGTAACTTTTTTAGTCAAAATGTTTTTCAAGTTGTTGTGCAAAACATCTAAAATTTATAAAATTATAAATCTTTTTAATTTGTTATATTAAAAAGTGTATTTTATATAATTAGAGACGATTTATCGACCACAATAGACATTTAGCGTAATAATTAACAAATTTAGATAAAAACGGTAAATGTTCAAAAACAATTCGGATGAGATCCTAGGAGGGTAAAAGTGAGGCCTCTAATCATGCGTCTGCACGTGTACAAAATCAGTTTTTTTAAAAAAAAAAATTATAACACCTCCTTACTTTTATATACGTGACGACACGTGATTTAAGGCCTCAATTTTACCTTTACTTTTAGCCTCTTAGGATCTCATCCGAAAAAAAATTGTGGCTATTTAGGTAAAAGAATTGGATTGACTAGTTCGTCCTTCCATTAGCTGTCACTCTTATTTTACCGTTTTATTTCTATTTTGTTCCAAGTGAAGTCGCGACCTTCTCAGAAATTCGCCGTATTTTCTCTCTGGAGCATAAAAGTCATTAGCAGCTGTGCAAAAGCATCTCTTTCCCTACCTAAAAATCACGGAACTCGTTCTCTCGATTTCTACAGCATCGACTTCTGTTTCCTTTTCGATTCAGGTATCTGGACGGAAAAGCCCGGAGTTCTTCACTCGAAAGCTGTTTAATTTTAATTTTCGGTGAATCTTTTTATGATAAGTGTAGTTTTGCTTCTAGCGATAGGGATTTAGTTTTTCTGCTTGTTATGGATGCTTTTCTGATTCATGGTTGTGTTCTTTGTGTTGATTCAATCCATCTTTGAAATGTTCTAATATTTATGGTAAGGATTGTGTTATCTTTTCGTGGTGGGACGATTTTTTTTTTTTTTTGGGGGAGGGGGGTATTTCACTGCTTTTTTGTCGGAGCAAGGGTTTGAGAGATAATCTGATGTTTAGATTCAGTTTGGAAATGAAGATGGATTGTATACAGCTATATTTTGGTGTTTGAGTTACTTTAGGTTTGTGCTTGGGCTTTGGGGGTTATTTTTTACCTGGAGCATTTCAATATTTGCCAGTTACTTTTGTAGTGAATTTTCAACTACCTGCTATGTGTTCTGTAATGTTTTGCTCTGTGGAATTGTTTGATTAGTGTGAATTCCATTGCCTTCTGGAATTCATAGACGTAGCTAGGTTTAGCCTTCCGTTCCTAATGTTTTGATGATCTCCAAATTCATATCGATTGCTGTTATTCTGGAAGATGTTTCTTGCTACATGTGTTTTTCCAATACTGTCTAAATTATCTCTGCAATTTCAGAACCGAAATGCTGATTATGGGTTAAAGTGAACTTATTTTTGTGCATTTGGTAACTGACTCTTGTTCTACTCTTATCTCGTTTCTCATAGCATGTGAAGGGCTTTATGGTTCTACCATGATGCCATTATATGAGTTATTTTTATTTCACTGGATCATTTCGTCACTTTTCTCACTGGGAGGGTTTTGACATTTATTGGTTTTGAATATAGAGAGATATATATCAGCTGAAAAATGTCCACTTTTTCTACCGACTCTCCACCATTTGTAAGGAAGAGATCACGACAACTAAAGACATCGGTGCTGAAAAGTTCTTTGGAAAATGAAGAAAATGCTAAAGAGTGGGAAGAAGCACGTTGTCCAGTTTGTATGGAACATCCTCACAATGCCATTCTCCTTGTATGTTCATCTCATGACAAAGGCTGCCGCACATTTATGTGTGACACTAGCTACAGACACTCCAATTGTTTCGACCAGTTCCGAAAGTCATTCAAGGAAGCTTCGTCAACAACACTTGAGGAAAATATCCCACCTACACTTGAGGATAATATCCCACCTACACTTGAGGAAAATATCCCACATCTAGTGACCTCGGTTTTGCCATCCTCTTCAACGCTCTCATCAGAAGCCACAAATTTTGATGGGCAGGTCGGAAGCCATGAGGAAGGGTCTGTTTTTGTGCAAGCTGAATCTAGTGAAAACCCGATAAAGCCACAGCTTGTATGTCCTTTATGTCGAGGCCACGTCAAGGATTGGATTGTTATTGAGTCTGCGCGTCAGTTCATGAATGAAATACCAAGAAGTTGTGCCTGTGAAACATGTGATTATAGTGGCACATATACTGATCTGAGAAAGCATGCAAGACAGGTCCATCCTCTAGTCCGTCCAGCAGATGCCGACCCAGAGAGGCAGCGGAAGTGGAGAAGGTTAGAAGGGCAGCGAGATCTAGGAGATCTACTTAGTACACTTCAGACATCTATTCAAGAAGAAAATACTGAGGATAGTACCTCAACTTTTGATGAAGGGGGTTGGCTTACTGTCTTATTGCTTGTTCGAATTTTACGACCTGGAAGCTCTCCAAGTAGCAGCAGCTCGCCTGTTGCCTCAAGAACACGGGGAGCTCAAGTGATGATCAGGAGAAGGTCATCAAGAAGGCTTTGGGGAGAGACCTATGATTGGGAATCAGACTCCAGAGACACTAATAATGAAGCTTCGGATGATGTATCAGAGCCATAGTAATCCATTCCAAATGAGTTTGAGGGAGAATGGAAACAGTTCCTACAGAGTCTTGTTGCTTGTGTGCAGCAGTAGATGCCCAAAGATGCTTGTTATGGCAAATCCATTGGAATCCTTATTATATTCTTATTAATTTGTTAAGTGTGTTATCACGAACAAGAAATTACTTCATTCGCACATGCTTCGGTAGCAGTTCTACATAAGGTAGAAGAATCCACTTCCTGGTGTAGCATGGTTTTTCCTGTTGTCTTGGAATTTGAAGGAATTGAAAGAAAATGTTGTATTTTGCTTTCCTGTGATATTTATGTTTTTGTTTCATCTTTGCCCTGTAAATTATGATTCATCCTTGTTTGAAGAAGCATAAACATTTCTGTGATATCTGGATGGTGTCTCTTTTCTGTTTTCTGGCCATTGACCAACTTAATATTTCTGCCATAAAAATTCCTTCACAAGCAACTGGTAAGATTAATGCCTCTTGTACAAAATGTAGGGTAAGCCTGCGTACATTCGCGATCTGACTCCCTCTATGAACCCTGCACAAATACGAAAGCCTAGTGCATCGGAAAAGTCTTTTTTCACTGTATATGACGAAGTGTGACATACATTGGAGGAAAAGTTGAAATCCATGTTATATACGGTTTTCAATCACTTTTGTATCAAGAATCTAAATAATCTCTAGATAATATCTGGGTGCCTGTATGCCGTTAGTCCAAGCTCATCTGCTTATATAATATGGATAGTTGTATTTTGATGATGACTTAAAATCATTTAAAATCATAATAAAATGTGTTTGGTGTAATTTATGTATGGATGGGCTGATCGAAAAAAAAAATGAATTTGGAAAATGATACCAATTAATCGGTTATTTTTGGCTATACTTCAGAGTGCAGAACGTTGTACCTGGATATAGGTATTGTATGATCATTTGCACGGTGATTAATACACGCTTCTCTTGTAGTTTTAAATGAGAGAGTTTTAGATAGATCCTATTTATTAAGTATTTAGTAGTTAGTATAGCTTCTCCCAATATTACTTAGGTACGTTCATCGTAAACAAAATAGTTTTAGTAACTTCAAGGAGGGTGACTACTCTTCCTTTCCGTAATACTATTATGTTGTGGAGTATATATACAAGAAGTTTGATAGTATACACCATTTTCATGAATAAATTTTTAAACAGAATTGACTAAGTATTTTATCTCATTATCTGATCTCAACATATTAATAGTGTAGCTGAACTGATTTTAATAAAAGTAAAGTATCTTATAAATACATGTCATACTTCAATTTTACTCTTAAGTAGGTAGACCCAAGTTACCCTTGCGTGGCCATCCACAAATATTATAAATCATCTTGTTTCATTGATATTCGTAAAAGGGCTCCAAATATCACGACGAACAAGATTGAAAGGTGTCAATGACTTATACACTTTAGCACGATAACTTAGTCTTGTATGTTTAGCTAGTTGACAGGTTTCGCACATAATATTTTTGAGATCAACACTGTTAAACAATTCTTACATTAATCGTAAGATATGCAAAGTTTGGATGACCCAGTCTATTGTACCATAAAAATATCAACCATACAAGATATTTTTGGGAACTTCTAATATCTTTCAATGATAATTTCTTGATATCCAACTGTTCTCTTTAAACTCACAAATTAAAGCATTTTTTTGGCTCTAGTAAGAACAGACCCGCTATATTTTTAGCACTGTCAATCATCTCCTCATCTTGTTTTCTTGAAAACAATATTTACGTGATGAAAAACAGGCTACACAAATATTGTCTCTGATTAGTTTACTCACCCGTAGTAGATTAAAGCTCAAACTAGAAACATGTAAAACATCTTTGAATAACATTTGATCATTTATTCTCCGTTTAAAAATATTTTTGTCTCTGTATACTCTGTAGCAGTCAGCTAGCTGGATAATTCCTGCCGATTTTTTTTTAAAAATTTAAATAAATTATACAATTTCAATATTTATAAATTTTGAACAAATTGTCTTTTTGAAAAAAGTAAATAACAATGCCCATAATGTGACTCCCCCTTAGTGGGCCACAATCCGCAAAGCATGAGGTAAAGACTTGCAGTATACCAGCCCAAGCGTATCAAAACACTGGGCCAGACCAGACCGAACTTGACCGGGATACAATGTTCCTAATCAACGTCCAGGTTGAGCAGCAAACTATGCCGAAACATAGAAGACAACCATCATAACAACAACATTACTCTATTGCTTTAGAGCCTTCTGTCTATAATGAGGTATGAAAAGATCAGATATACGCAATTATACATATGTGTTAGAAACACACCGAGGTTGTTTTCCGACTCACTGCCGAGTTCAATCCGATTCACTGCAGAGTTCACCAAAAGATCCTTTTCACTTTCTTCTTTCAAGATTTCTTCATCTCTTTATGTTTTCATTTCACGTCTTTATGTTTCGGCATTTCTAATCGAGTCAAGAACACACTCTTTCTTGACTTTAACATATGATGGAATATGTTTATCATATTATGAAGTAACAGTTTATTTCATAAGATCACATTTCATAAGATCACGCTAATCCGCATAGTCAAGAGACAAAATTTTTGAAGAGAATTTAATCAATTTGCTGAAACAACATCTTCCCTGCAAGATGGATTCTAGAATGTAAAAGTAAGCTAGCACGCATGCTAGTATAGTAAATCATTTGGAAGTTCCAGCAGTACGAAAACTGCTGCTAGATGGTATTCATTTGGAAGTCGGCATGAAACTGTGCCTCGGTCTTTGATCTTCTCAGCCTAGAAAAGGCTTCAAAAATCCGGATGAGATCTGAGGAGGCCTCATATGACACAAAATATGAGGTCTCCAATCACGCGACGCTATGTGTATAAAAGAGCTTTTTAAAAAATAAAAAATAAACAATAGGTTCTTTTGTACAGGTGGCGTCGCGTGATTGAATGAGTCATATTTTGGTTCATATGAAGCCTTCTGTGATCTCATTGTTGGGATTAATTCGAGATACGTGTGATGCGCATCACGTTGATAAAGTTTATACGAATTAATCATAAGGTGGACGTTATGTATGATAATATTATATGTCACATATGTCACGTAATAATATTAATTGTTACGTAAAACATCCACATGTTAAGTGATCATCAGGTATACTCGTGGATGTATAGTGTGGTCTAAATGGAAACCCCGAATATGTAGACAGTCATATGGTCAGAGACCGCGATGGATGGGCTCAAAGTGCAACGACCATAAAGTTACGACATCTGGTCCCCGAGGGGCGACAACCCACGTGTGGCTTGTAGATAATTATTGGTACAATAATTAAATATTGGATAATATTTAATAGGAAGATAAGGTTGAGTTTTAAATTTAAGATTAAATTTAAAACCTTATACCTATCAGATCCTTCCATCCCCTCTATATGAAGAACGCTTCACCTCCTCATATTATCAGAGGTGAAAAACGGCTGCATACAGAAAAGAGGGAAGGTGTGCCAAATTTTCTATAAAGTCCACACTGCCTAGCCTCTCCATCGGGTAAAGCAGTGAATTGCTGAAACCAGTCAAGGGGTGTATCAGCAATTGGTGGGAGGTCGTGAATCCTTGGATCACGCCAGATTCTTCATCAGCCGGAGCAGTTGCAGTGTACGTGTTCAGATTAACAACAGCAATGGAGCAAGGTATATTTTCCGCATTTTGTTACTTTGTCCATTGATTCGATTAAACGGTCCTATTCAGGGGTTTATTAAATTAAATCCAACAAGTGGTATCAGAGCAGGCCTAATCGAATCATCATGTTAATCTGTTCATGCTAAAAAACGGAATTTTTCGAGTCAAAACGTTTTTCCAAAACAAGTTTTGGTGATGAAAAGTTTCTGCTTTTCGTTTTTAAATAAAAACCCCCTCCAGTTTTCACAAAAGCAGACTTCGCGCTGCTCGCCATCGTTCAGGATTGAAGATTGTCTCAGTTTCGATCCCAGTTTAATATATAAATAACCAGGCCTCCTTTAACATTGAAAAGGCCAGCTGGCCTGATGGTCAGAGGCCTGGTCAGGCAACCGGAGGTTGCAGGGTGAATTCCTGCTGAGGCTTTTCGGGCAAAATTTTTTCGCGAGTCAACAGGTTTTATGGGCCCGGATCCGGGTCCGACCCGATCCTGCCCTAATTCTGTTTCTGGAAAGGGCTTCGGCCCAATTAAGTGTCTGAATAAAAAAAGGGGTTAACAGATTGGGGTCCTATGCTGGCGGGCCGGTCTTCTGACTGGTAATTCGGTTCAGTTCGGTTCAGTAAAAGGGCTTCGGCCCAATTTCAGTCTAAAAAAAAAAGGATTTCAGGTGGGCTGGGTTCTCTGCTCCGATCCGGCCCTATTCGGTTCAGTAAAAGGGCTTCGCCCCAATTTCAGTTGCAGAATCAAATAAATAAAAAAAAAGAATTCAGAAACTGGGTCGGGCGGGTCTGACCCGACCCGACCCGCGCCCCAGCCTTTTTTTTCCAGTTTTTTATTTGGTTATTATTGTTATTTTGGATAAAGTAAATAATAATAATTTTATTATTATTATTTAAAGTTTATGTTAAGGAAAATAGTAATAATGACAAATTATTGTTATTATTATTATTTTAAAGTTTCCTTTTAAAGAAAATGATAATAATAATGATGATAATTTAATTATTATTGTTCTTATTATTAAAGGAAAATAGTAATAATAATAAGTAACTATTATTATTATTATTTTAAAGTTTCTTTTAAAGGAAAATAAAGTAAATAATAATGATAATAATTCCATTATTATTGTTATTATTTAAGGTTATTAAGGAAAATAGTAATAATAATAATAAATCCTTATTATTATTATTATTATTTTAAAGAAATCCAAAATAATAATAATCAAGTGTTAAGTTTAATTTCCGGTTATTGCATTATTATGTTTATATGCATGCAGTTATTTGTTTATTTATTTATTTATGCCTTATGTTTATGCATGTTAACAAATAAACAAATAAAGTTAAGGAACTTAACCCAATAAGGATCCGAATCTTGTTTGACCCGGTTTGACCGAGTTTCAACCAAGTTAATTCGATGGGCTAAGTTGGCTGAATTAACCAACACTTATCAATCAATGCGGTTTATACTCGTGATAGATGACTCATTGAGTTGTGATAAAAACACCGTACACATAGTTTTGTCTAAGAAAGCCGGTACTTAAGCGAGACCATTGTGACTCCACCGGTGGCCTGGAAATTATGTGGAATGGTAATACACCCTTATGGCAAGTGGGTATTGCTGAATCGGTTCCCTTCACACTCAATGTGACCCATCATAATGTTATATCACTTGTTAAATTGATTGATAAAGATATTGTTTTGTTATACCGTAAGGAGAACTGATCTTGGTTCAAGGTGGTTCTTATTTGAGCCGTAAAGGGAATAAAGCTAGTTCAAATTGGTTTAAGTAAAACAAAACGGATATAGGTGTTAAGTATGCACGGTCGTGCAAAAGGGTCAGTCAGGAAACTGCGGATCATATAGAACCATAAAGTTACGCGACTTAGCAAATGTAGGGCTTTAATATGATCCCCTTAAAGTGCGGCAATCATATCATCGCCACTATATTTGTTATGATCGTGAATGGCATGTATGTGTTGGAGGCGATCATTGACCGGCCCAAAGGAAGGTGTGATTGTCGAAAACACATATGAGCATGGTAGTAGACCCAAATAGGGCCGGCGGCGAAGCTTTAAATGCATAGGTTAACTCATCGGCCCAAAGGAAGGTGGTTAACCCGTGCATGGAGAGCCGTCATATTGACCACTACACCCAATTGTTGGAAGGTATTGGGATGACTCCAAAGAGCCCTAATATTGGAAGACAATTGGTAGATGGAATCGAGGTTCTATTTTGATATTTTTTTTATGCAGTTTAAAGATTACACGTGTTGTGTATTTAAGTCCGTTCCTTGTTTGCTTTTCAGCAATAATGTCTAACATTAAGGATATTCATACAATGAACGGTTCAAACTATAAGCAATGGAAAGGTCAATTTGAGATCTTTCTGGGGATTGCTGATCTCGACAATGCGTTACAGATAGATCGTTCAGCTGTGCTAACAGACGAAAGTACCAGTGAGGAAAAATCTCACATGGCACGCTGGCTACGATCAAATCGCATGTGTTTTATGATCATGCAAAAGTCTATCCCCAAATGCTTCAGGGGACACGTTTCTGAGTCCACGACGGCTAAATAATTTTTAGCCGATCTCGAGCAAAGATATGTAAAGAATGAGAAAGCCGAGGCAGGCAATCTCTTAAAGAAACTTTGCTCGAAACAGTACCGTGGAATCGACAGCATAAGGGTGCATAAAGTTATGAATGCTGTCACCACCAAGTTCGGTGGTAAGAAACGCAAAGCTGCGGAAATGGTTACTGTGCAAAAGGCAAGTCAAAAGGAAAAGGGGATGCCTACTACTGACACGCCCAAAAGCATGACTTGTTTCTTTTGCAATAAGGAAGGACATTTAAGGAAGAATTGTACCGGTTATATATCTTGTCTCAAGAAAAAGGGTACATTCTTAGTTTGTTCTGAAGTTAATTTTGTTTCGGATATAGCCACTTGGTGGGTCGATACGGGAGCCACGACTCACCTATCTGTGACTATGCAAGGTTGCCTAAGCCATAGAAAATCGAGAGATGATGAAAGATACGTCTATTAGGGAAATGGCAGCGGCACAAAGGTTGAAGCCATCGGGCATTTCAGATTGCTGTTGACATACGGTTTCTATCTAGATTTGCATGACACTTTTGTAGTACCATCGTTTAAACGAAATCTTATTTTGTTTTATCGATTGGATAAAAATGGATATTACGGTTATTTTGGAAATGGAAATTTCCAACTATATCATGCTTCTTGATTGATTGGTCACGATATAATGTCCGAAATTGATAAACTTTATTCAATAAATGTTGCTTCAAATCAGGAAACCTTGCATGTTGTAACGCGAAACGTTAAAGCAAAATTAACTCATGAGAATTCAGGATCACTTTGGCATCGACGTTTAAGACACGTGTCCAAAAACAGAATAGAACGTCTTGTCAAAACAGAAATTCTCAATCCTTTAGAATTAACCGACTTAGAGTCGTGTGTATTTTGTGCTAACGAAAAACAAACTAAAGTCCGAAGATATGAAACAAATCGTGCAAATAGTCCATTAGAGTTGATTCATACCGATATTAGTGGCCCATTTCATCCGGTTACTCGAAATGGCCACTCTTATTTTATCACCTTTATTGACGACTATTCGCGATATGGCTACGTATTCTTGATTAAAGAAAAAGCACAAGCAATAGACATGTTCAAATCCTTTAAAGCTGAAGTTGAGTTACAACTCAACAAAAGGATTAAAGCCGTCAGATCGGACCGTGGGGGTGAATACTACGGTCGATATGATGGATTTGGAGAACAGTGTCCAGGACCATTTGCTAAATACCTAGAGGAAAACGGAATCGTCCCTCAGTACACCATGCCTGGGTCACCAAGTATGAATGGTGTAGCTGAAAGACGAAACCGTACACTTATGGACATGGTGCGTAGTATGATGAGTCAAACTACGCTACCATTATTCCTCTGGGGAGAAGCGCTTAAAGCCGCAGCTTACATCCTCAACCGAGTACCAACTAAAGCGACGATAAGGACCCCTTATGAGTTATGGACTAATCGTAAGCCTAGCCTTAACCACATAAGGGTTTGGGGCTGTCCAGCAGAGGCGAAGCCTTACAGACCAAATGAAAGAAAGCTGGACACCAAAACAGTTAGTTGCTATTTCGTTGGTTACTCGGAAAGGTCACGAGGGTATAAATTCTACGATCCCACAAGTAAAGTGTTTTTCGAGACAAATTCGGTAAAGTTCTTTGAGGATACTTTGGTTCCAGGGGGAATGATTTGCATCAGCAGATCATCGAGTTAGATGAGGCACACTCAGATGCGACAGAAATGCGAATCGAACCATCTTTTGGGGAGATAGCATCAGTCATACCCGCACCTGAGGTACCTCATCCCAGTAGTGACGCTCCACAGGAACAAATTCATGTTCCTGAGGAAGTTACTGAAGAACTCGATGAATTGCCAGCTGATGCAGTTCAGGAACCTACAGTATCTCAAGAACAAGTGCCCCTAAGGAGATCTACTCGTGAACGGAGAAACCCTATACCTAGCGACTATGTGGTGTATCTCCAAGAACACGAATTCGACATTGGTATGTTGGACGATGATCCCGAAAACGTCCAGCAAGCATTGCAATGTCGAAATTCAGAAAAGTGGATAAAGGCCATAGAAGAAGAAATAAAGTCTATGCACGACAACAAGGTATGGGATGTCGTCTCGTTGCCTAAAGGTTCGAAACCTGTTGGTTGCAAATGGATATTTAAAACCAAACAGGATTCAAAAGGCAACGTAGAACGATATAAGGCTCGACTTGTTGCTAAAGGGTTTACCCAAAAGGAGGGCATAGACTATACGGAAACCTTCTCTCCAGTATCTACTAAGGATTCCTTCCGGATAATCATGGCTTTAGTGACACACTTAGATCTTGAGCTACATCAGATGGATGTTAAGACTGCGTTTCTAAACGGAGAACTCGACGAAACCATTTACATGGTTCAACCGCCTCAATTCGAGGTGGGAGATCCAAAAGGCATGGTTTGTCGACTAAAGAAATCCATCTATGGGCTCAAGCAAGCGTCTCGACAGTGGTACTTCAAATTCGCCAAAGTGGTTGTCTCCTTCGGTTTTGAGGCAAACCAAATTGACGAATGCGTGTATCACAAGTTCAGTGGGAGCAAAGTTCATATTCATGATCTTGTACGTAGATGATATACTGCTTGCAACAAACGATGTAAACATGTTGAGCGACACCAAAGCTTTTCTGAGAAAGCATTTCGAGATGAAAGACCTTGGTGAAGCCTCATATGTGTTAGGACTTGAGATACGGAGGAATCGTACCCAAGGTATCTTAGGTCTCTCACAACAGGCATACATCGAAAAGCTGTTGAAGCGGTATAGCATGGATAAGTGTAAACCACTTAATACCCCTGTGGCAAGAGGAGATAAATTCAGTTTAAAACAATGTCCCAAAACAGAGTTTGAACGTTCGGAAATAAGGAATACCCCCTATGCTTCGGTAGTAGGGAGTATAATGTATGCCCAAGTATGTACACGACTAGACTTGGCATTCATTACGGGAATGTTAGGCAGATACATCTCTGATCCGGGCAAGGATCACTGGACCGCGGCAAAGAGGGTGCTAAGATATTTACAAGGAACAAAGCAACACGTACTGACGTATCGGAGATCTGATAAGTTAGAGATCACTGGATATACAGATTCCGATTTTGCTGGATGCCAGGACAGTATGAAATCGACCTCGGGCTATGTGTTTACGTTAGCCGCAGGTGCGATCTCATGGAAAAGCGCGAAACAGACCTTATTGGCGTCTTCCACTATGGAGGCGGAATTCGTTGCATCATTCCACGCATCCAATCAGACGATATGGCTTCGTAATTTTGTCACAGGGCTGCGGGTATTGGAGACTATCTCATCTCCAATGAGGATTTACTGTGACAGTAAAGCTGCGGTGCTATATTCAAATAACAACCGGAGTTCATCTAAAGCGAAATACATTGAGATGAAGTATCTGGTTGTTAAAGAAAGAATTCAGAGTGGTCTGATCAGTATTGAGCATATCAGTACAGACTCTATGGTGGCCGACCCTTTGACTAAGGCCGTGGAACCGGGTGTGTTTCACAAGCATGTTAGCCGTATGGGTCTTAGTCCAGTTGAGGATGTTTTATCCTAGTGGGAGTCTGTGAGGTTTTTCTTGTGTTCAATAAAGTTGTTTATTTCAGACATACAGTATAATGTACATTCCGGTTATATTAAAGTTTTTCTGCAGAAGTAATGTACATTAAGCAGTTACGGCATATATTCTGAATTCTATTGATCTCGCTAAAGAGGGCCAAGTTGGAATTAGATATGTATGATCACCTATCATATTAATTCCACACTACATATCCATTTCAGTATCCATGTCATTCAGTAGAATGTTAGTATCATGATTTAAGAGGGACTAGTCACTAATTCAATGTGGCGACGTGCGGCTTAAGTCTTTTGCTAACATTTGCTGATGGACCGAAAAAGGAAAGACACACTAAGGGACATACGGTATATGAGCTCAAAAGGGTGACATATAATCTTTAAGATACATACATAGTCCAAGTGGGAGATTGTTGGGATTAATTCGAGATACGTGTGATGCGCAGCACGTTGATAAAGTTTATACGAATTAATCATAAGGTGGACGTTATGTATGATAATATTATATGTCACATATGTCACGTAATAATATTAATTGTTACGTAAAACATCCACATGTTAAGTGATCATCGGGTATACTCGTGGATGTATAGTGTGGTCTAAATGGAAACCCCGAATATGTAGACAGTCATATGGTCAGAGACCGCGATGGATGGGCTCAAAGTGCAACGACCATAAAGTTACGACATCTGGTCCCCGAGGGGCGACAACCCACGTGTGGCTTGTAGATAATTATTGGTACAATAATTAAATATTGGATAATATTTAATAGGAAGATAAGATTGAGTTTTAAATTTAAGATTAAATTTAAAACCTTATACCTATCAGATCCTTCCATCCCCTCTATATGAAGAACGCTTCACCTCCTCATATTATCAGAGGTGAAAAACGGCTGCATACAGAAAAGAGGGAAGGTGTGCCAAATTTTCTATAAAGTCCACACTGCCTAGCCTCTCCATCGGGTAAAGCAGTGAATTGCTGAAACCAGTCAAGGGGTGTATCAGCAATTGGTGGGAGGTCGTGAATCCTTGGATCACGCCAGATTCTACATCAGCCGGAGCAGTTGCAGTGTACGTGTTCAGATTAACAATAGCAATGGAGCAAGGTTTTCCGCATTTTGTTACTTTGTCCATTGATTCGATTAAACGGTCCTATTCAGGGGTTTATTAAATTAAATCCAACACTCATCCGTCAAAAACCACGCACGCAAATAAGCTCACCCCAAGGAGATAGGATCCCCTCACCGCTCTCCCCTCACCGCGTGCGTGACCGCGCGACACGTGGCAAAAAGGGGAGGTGAGGCTGGGTGAAGGTAACCCTCATCCAGCTTCACCACCCCCTACTGCTGCCACGTGTCGCGTCCTGGGCCGTACGGTGACTCACCGAGCAGTGAGGAGATCCCATCCCCACCCCAAGCACGGTCGAAAGTGATCTTGCAGAGAAACGTGCTAAGCTAGATGATGTGAAATCTCATATGGAAGCTAACATATTGACCATGAACTGTGGGCTTTTTCTCTAGCCACCAACTGTACTTCAACCTGCCCCGCTGGTAGATTTTTGGACATGAATGATGTATCTTCGAATCAGGATACGGTTAACGTGGAATTAATATTGTTATTTAGGTCTGAATCCAATCCAATTGGATGTTGAGTTACATGCCGATTTGCAGTAGCTTACTTATACGGATTCTTACCATAACTTATCAATTTAGGAGGTCGTTGAATGCTTAAGAAATTGTGTGCATTTTTGTTTTGTTAACTCCCTACTTCGTTTTGGTCCCCGTTATTTTGATATGTAGTAGTGTTGCCAGTCCATTTTTTTTTTTAATTTTCTACCCTTATCCATTTTCATTCTCTGTCTCTTTTTTTTAATACTAATGATTTTACTTGAATCATGTTTCTCTTACTTTTGAAAACTAAACCCCTCATTTGCATAAATATTGTCACATTTACTCAAATCCATAGATGGTCAAATAGTAATTAAAATCAAATTGCCAAACTATTATATATATCGTTCATTGAAATTTGGCTTTATATAATGTGAAAACTATTTTAACAAACGATTGTGTCAAATATTTAAAATAGTTTTTAATTTAATGTTAAAGATATGATGATATTTTTGTAAGGAATGAAGTACTATTTGTGATAATATATGCTACTGTTGCTTCCCACTCTCACATGATGGGACATATTAAAATATAAATGTATTTTTTATTTTTTCTGTTATTATCGTATATAACAGACCTTGCATAGTGTAGAAAAACTTGAGTATAGTTATTTTTGTTATTGTCACATATATTCAGTATATAATTACTATCATCTCCATTATTATTGCTATTACAAGGGATTTGAGGTGGGATGTTATGTATGTAAATGTAAAGTTACCATTTTCTATACTACTATTGCTGCTATTGTATGCTCTTCCGCAATTACACGTGACTAAGGAGACGTGTTAATTATATGAACGTGTAACTTCTCTCTACCAATGTGGTGTGAAGGAGGATGTTATGTAAATGCTAACTTTCTATTCTATCTCTACTACCATTTTAACCACACGTAACGCGAGTGGATGTGTTAAATATATAACTATAGATTAATATTCTCCCTACTCCTTTTGTTTTAAGTATATAAATATAGAATAATATTCTCTGTACTTCTCCTCTTGCTATTATATGTTACTATTGTCGTGTACAGTGGTTATTTCAAAAATGAACATGAGAGTTCGTGTTAAGTCTATCAATGTCAAAGTACAATTTTCTTTGTAATTGATCAAACCTTTTACCAGTATGGTAATTCAGCAACTTGGTGCAAAATCTAAATTATATAGAAAATAAACAAAATTTTAATTTTTTTAAAGAAAGAATAAAATTTCATAAAAATTAAGTTAGAAAGACACTTATTGAATAGTTGCCAAAGAATGAGGCTACTGATATCGCTTTTTTTTAAAAAATATATTTTTATTACTTGTTATGAAATTCACCAAAACATGTTAGTATAAAAGTGGTGAAGACAAGGAGAATAACACAACAACTCTTGGGGTCTCTCACATATGGCGGGATATAAGGAGTCGGATGCATGCAAACATACCTATGTGTTAAAGACACACCGATGTTGTTTTCCGAAAACCTGTAATAAAAATTGCGTCAAGCAATGTCGATCAACTGTTACTCCACAATATAAGAAGCGTAACAAATTTAGTGAGTCATTTTGCTTTACTCCATCATATTATAAATTCAATAAAGAGTGGAAATGAAAATGTAAATCTAAAAAGATAGGGAGAATAGTTATTCCCAAATCAATGTACTGCTTAAAAAAGCTCTTTTTTTAGATATAGTAACTCTTTTTTTTTTTTTTAAGCAACGGAAGCAATTGATTTCTGTTTGTTTTCCTACTCAGATTTTGAAATCCGGGCCCTCATGACAGCAAATTGGACGGATGCATTATCATCTACCATAGAAAATAAATGTTCTTAAGTTGGAGTCCTTAAATACAGCTGACAATCACAGGTTGTCCATTTGTATACTTTTAGTGGCCCGGATGAGAACTTCAAAATTGAAAATTGGAATATATACGAATTTAAAAATTTTAATATATTAGGAAAATTAAAACTGGAGTAATTGCTAGAACTTTTAAATGTGTTATTTACTAACAAAGTTAAATTAAACTACAGATGATATAACTTGGCATACTTGCGCGTGTGCACCTTTGCATTTATATGTATAACAATACTTGAAAAAATAATAAATAAAAAACAGATTAATAAATAAAACAAACGTAAAAATAGACAAAATAGACATATTAACATATAAAATATGCAACTGACTGAATGTGACTTCCTTTTAGTATACTCGGAGGAATCATCATCATCCGTATCCAGTATATTCCAACGATAGCAAAAACTATCGTTAGGGTCTAGGAAGAGTAAGTGATAGGCAGACAATACCTCTGTCTTAAGAGATAGAGAGTCTGATTCCAATGAGACCCCCGGCTCTATATGTACCTGCATAAATGACATAATAATAGAGATATGATGTGCTAGTGTGTTAGTGAGGAAATTCAAGAAATACAAACAAGAAACTTTCGATACTAAAATACACATAATACATGTAATGCAAAACAACTGTAAAACATAAGCAAACACGTGCAAAGTCAACCTGAAGCGTAAATAGTGTCTACGCCTATCTATATCTTAAATATACTATAGGGTGTCCCTATATATGACCTATACCTCGTTAACTTTAATCTTATGTCTCCGTGAACTCCTATCCTGGACCATGTCATCAGAGAGATGCAAATCTAGTAGGTCGTGTATAATCTGTTTATCCCAAGTCAGTTTGAGTCTGCCTTTACTCATGTTCCCTTTTACAATGAGGCTTTCAATTACTCGAGAGAAGAGACCCTTAATTAACGTGATGGCTCTAATGTTACGTCGTAGAGTTTTATGAAAAATATAAATGAAATCATATGCACCCATGGATACCTCCTAGCCCAGAACTTGTGGCGTACGCTAAAAGCACAAAGGATCCAAATATAAACTAAGACCATGACATAATTTGAACATGTACATTGTAGTTCACCAGACTAATCTAGCTACCTTTTAAGCATCTTAATGTTTTTTTTTTACTTACTATGTAATCCATGAGACTTATTTACCTTTAAGCATTATATAAGTGTGTGTATATATATATATAGACACGTACACTTTTCTTTTTCATGAGACTTATGCATGTGTCTATATATATACATGCTTTTTTTTTTTCTGATTTATGTCCTGGGTGAAAAAAAAACTGTAGACAACTACTGATTCTAAATATGCCAAAGCCTCAAAAGGATATGAGGCAAAAAAAAAAAGAAAAGAAAAGACAGCCGGCTGTTATTATGAGTTATATGAGTCATGTGCACAACAAAGAAACGACAAAACATAAACATGGAGGCCAAAAAAAAAACAAAAATGTCTTAATTTTCGAACATATGATATACATTTACTCAAATTAATGCGTATATTCAGTCAATATATTGAAGATATTGAGTAATGCAATGTCTACAAAAACATAATCAAATTCATTTCGTCACAATTCATACAAATCCGAATTACTTTTGTTAATAAACTTTGATAATTCAATTTTTAAATGATGTTTCTAAATTATGCTTTTCACTATGTTTGGCACTTTCTTTTTATTGTGGACGAAGGGAGTATTTGTTTCGTCCTATTGACTAAATACAAACGACATGAGCTTATATATTCCAACGTCATCTAAAACTATCGTTAGAGTATGAGGAAGGTTAGAGACAGACAAATAATACATTTATCACAAATAATAGAGAGTTTGCTCCCACCGAAACCTCCGACTCTATATATAACTACATAAAAAAATAATGCAAGACAAATGATAAAAGGCAATAACAAAAACAAAAAAATACAAAGTTACCTAAAATATAGATATTATCTAATTCCTAAATATAATCTAAGGTACCCATATATCCTGTCTAAACCTTTTTTACCTCTATATCTCCATGAACTCTCTGAACCATGTCAATAGGTCATGTTTAATCCGCTCATTCGAAGTCAGTTTCGGTTTACCTTTAATCCTTTTTCCCTTTAGAACGAGGATTTCAAGTTCTATTGACTAAAGGGTTCGGCAAATTTCAAAATCAAATAATATCACCTCTTATTATAGGTAACTTTTCGTTTCATTCACAGAATGTTTCAGCGAAATGTTAATTAAACAAATATAAAATACCTTTACAGTTTACAGGCCATGCAAAAAACAGAAGCAGCAGCTTGATAAACACTACCGGCCAGAAAGCACAGAAATTCCAAACGAACAGCTGGCCGTCGACGTTGAACCTGTGTCCTTATCCACGTAATAACCGGGGCTACGCTTTCCGTCGTTCATTCCTAACAAATCTACCACCAGAATTTCAGTCTCCGGCGGCTCCTCCACCTCCACACGCCCTTCCAGCATTTCCACCACCGCACCCATACTCGGCCTACGTTTTGGCTTCTCCTGAATGCACCACAGCGCTATCCTGACCATTCTCCTCACCACCCTCTCCTCAATGCCGCCTTTTTCCATCAGTCTCCCATCAACTATTTCCATCACCTTTCCTTCTCTCAATTTCTCGCTTGCTAGCTTTGCAAAACACTGAAATTTCCTCTCCGATTTGCTATTCCCGAAATCAATTACCGACAGATTTCTCTGCCCTCCGATTATCTCCAGAAGCAGCATTCCGTAACTGTAAACATCGCATTTCTCTGAAATTCCGTTCTCTAATATCCATTCCGGCGCCAAATAACCTCGTGTTCCTCGCATCATAGTGATTACTCTGCTCTCCTCTTTCCCCTTCAGCTTTGAAAATCCAAAATCGGTAACAAGTGCTTGATGCCTCTCGTTTAGAAGAACATTTTCCGGCTTAATGTCAAGGTGTAAAATACATGATCGGCAATCGTGGTGTAGATAAGAAAGTGCCTTAGCCACATCTAGAGCAATTCTACACCTCAATTCCCACGGCAAGCATCCGCCAGGTACGACGCCTGCGCTGCCTTTGGTAATTTCAGATTTGCGAGGGAAAATCCAATTATCTAACGATCCATTAGAGAAGAAATCGTAAACAAGGAATCGGGGACCTGATTGAACACTACAATATCCTATCAGGCGTACGAGGTTCACATGTTGAACGCTACTGATCGCAGCGACTTCAGATTTGAATTCCTTCTCGCTTCGCTCCTGATCGATTCCGTCAATGCGTTTCACAGCCACCTGAGTTCCGTCGCTCAGGATTCCTTTAAAGACGGAAGCCGATGCTCCACGGCCTAACAACGACCGGAAGCCATCCGTAGCGTCCTCGAGCTCCTTGTATTTGAATTTGGTCGGTACTCCGGCGACTTTCCGGAGAAAACTGTACTCGATCCTAAGCTGGCGCCTTTCTGAAACGATTTCTGATTCCAATTGCTTCCTCCGACTACTGAATCGCCTCCTGATGATTTCAACTGCAAAGACAGCGAGAATTGCTGCAACAGCAGCTCCGCAGACTAGGAAAAACGGTCGAGAAATTCGCAAAATGAATCGAGCAACGATGATGGTGATGATGAGTAGTAAAACTACTGAAGAGGCTATTATGTTTGCTTTACGATCCTCCTCCATCATTGCCTCATGATTTCTGCTTCTCGGGGATTATTTCTCTGCAGTAAATGGGAGACTGAGTTGAGAAGGCACGGCCATATAACCTATGTGGCGTTGTCACAATCCATATTGACGTCAACGCTATCCATTTTTTTAATACAGGTGTTAAGGAAATCGACCGAATCCAATTTAGATTTTCGAATTCGGATTTGTTTGGTTAAAGGAACCGTTTGACTCGATTCGTTTAGATAAACAAACTTTAAAATTGGCTCGAGTTCAGCTCAATAACAATATAACTGTTTAAACGACCTGAACTGTTCGCGAATAGATCGACTCGTTTTAGTAAACGAACCGAAACATATGTTCGAATTCGACTCGTTACATGCAATTACCAACCGAACACGAACCGAACACGAACCGAACTCGAACAATTTGCGAATTGTTCGATTCGTTGAACAGCTATACGGGTAACTACTAATCAATCATTGTTTATGTATACTAATTGCTCAATGAGCAACTGATGAACGACTAACACTTGCCCCATTGATCATGATAAAATCACAACAACAACACTACTCTATTGTCTTATAAGCTCTCGTCTATAGCAGGTATAGGACGATCGTTTGTACGCAACATACTAATCGCTATAAATGTTAATTATTAATTATTAATTATCTGGTCGTTCAATAATTACCTAATACGGCCTTCCCTTGTATTTCATTTGCGAATAAAGGAGGATGACACATAAGCGGGGTAGATGTGATTAAGATTTAAGACGAGGGGTGCTTCCTTCACATATTGATCTTTTATCTTCTATTGCAATTAAAAAAAAATGTTGGAAAGTGAAATTTGGCAGTAAAACTAGATATGGAACCTAAAGCAGTTCGAAAGTAAGTAGGCTTCCAAAAACAAAGAATTTTTTTAGTAAATGTGCTCAAGCTAAAACTCAATTATTCAAATATTTCATTCATTTTTTTGTCTCTCACTTTGTGCTACTTTAAGTATTCTACTTGTTTTGACCTATATTTCAGATAAAGTATAATCAATTTGTATCATCGTAAAACTATATATATATAACATTACACACACATATATATATATATATCAATAACAACAACATTACCTATTGTTTAAAGGCTCCCTCTCACCTATAACGGGATATGGAGGGATTAAATGTACGTAATTATACTTATGTGCTAGAAACACACAGAGGTTGTTTTCGGATGACCTATAATGAAAACTGCGTCAAGCTGTGTCGATCAACTGCTACTTTACAATATAAGAAGTGCAGCCAATTTAGTGAGTCATTCTGGTTTATTACATCATATTCCAAAGTCAAAGAAGATGTCAATGACTCCATTAGAAATAGAATATATATGTCTCTGTGTGTGTTAATTTACATACTCTTTATAAATTCCATAGAATAGAAAAATATAAGAGATAATGAAACATGATACTTCAAGTGATTATGCAAGCGGAAAGGCTTTAAATATTAAATCAGATTCTTCAAACAAGCAAGCGTGTAGTATCTTCTGAATTCGTCTCAATTACTTTATATCTTGCCATTTGTATAGTTCACATGAACAAAAAATTATTATATAAATTGTTACCTGGATAAAGAATGCTGACTAAGTTCAAGTCCGATACAAAATATAGTGAAGAAAGTCCATCTTCGAGTAATCCAAATTACTTAGTTGACAAGGTCTTTTATCCACTACCGGCTGCTGTTTTGCAGTAAGAATGAATCAAAGAACAATATTTGCAATTATGAGGGAAAGGGAAAGGAGAACGAAATTCCCAAGAGGATAAAAAGATCCTTCTTGGATACAATAGACAATATGTCAAAAACAAGGGCTAAAGTCTAGCCTTCATCTTTAACAATACATATTCAGACAAAATTGATGTATAGGCCAATAATGACGCGTTCTTGAATACTTCAAAGTTGGCGATCGAGTAGATTTACTACACCCAAATAATAATAATTACCAAACTTCAAGTGCTAGAGATATGGCTGAGGACTTCATTTTGAGTTTCATTTTTATATGTTTTAGATCGAAAGTCTGATTATGAATTCGAAATCACAAGAAATAAACATGTAAACTTACAGCCGTTGGGGTGTGTACGAGTACATAAGAAAACTGTAAAGTTTTAGAATTTAAACTGTAAAGTTCTAGAATTTGGGTATAGCAAGGTTTGACTACGTTACTATTTGTATTAAACAATAAATGTTAATTTTTTAGTATAACATTTGATGTTATTTATGTATTTGGCTCTCATATTATTACGTAACAACCAAAAACTTATGTATGACAGTATTATTATAGGCGTTTTTTCTATATCAAATCTTCAAGTTCTAATTTTGCTAGTTTGAAAATAGTTAATCTAGGTTGATCTTAGTACTTGAATAAATATTTATGCATCATGTTTTATATTTTCTTTTTTCACTTCACTAGTACACATTCCTATTATTGTGA
Source organism: Eustoma russellianum (assembly GCA_036186865.1). Lineage (NCBI taxonomy): Eukaryota > Viridiplantae > Streptophyta > Magnoliopsida > Gentianales > Gentianaceae > Eustoma > Eustoma russellianum. The sequence goes on from AP025044.1 coordinate 3,680,016, forward strand.
TATCTATGTAGGTACATATTGAGCCGGAGGTTTTACTGGAATCAAACTTTCTATCCTTTGAGATGAAGTTATCGTTTGCATGCCTTTCACCCTTCCCAGATCCTAGCTATATATTTTGATGTCGTTGGATATATTGGATATGATTGTTGATGTTGTTTTATATTTTCTTTTTCATTGATGACGTGGGGTTACACAAACTCCATTGATAATTTCACTTGTTAAGCAAAAGATTTTTCGGGGTGGAGAGACCTGTTGGTATGTTATTTCTCTTGGTTTTAATGTGTCATAGTTAGGGATGTAAATGAACCAAGATGTTCGGTTGTTCGACTCGTTTGGTTCGGGTTCGAGCTCGAGCTCGGTTCGGATAAAAGGTTAATGAACAGAGCTTGAACACCCTTTTCTGTTCGAGCTCGGTAAGTGGCACCGTTCGTTTAAGGTGTTCGGCTCGTTAATGTTGTTCGTTGAGTTAAACGAACCAAGCTTGAACAAGTAAATATGTTCATTTAAATAAACGAACAAGCTCGGCTCGTTCGCTAAGTTAAATGAACAGAGCTTGAACAACGCAATGCTCGACTCGTTCGGCTCGTTTATAGCCCTAGTCACAGTGACTTCTAATCTTATGACAAATGTGGCATGATGGTTAGCTACTCCATATTTAGTTTCAAAATAATTAAATTATTTCAAATTTATAGATGAAAGTCTCTTATACAAAGTGTATGTAAAGTCTGTCTACATCAGATTGCAAAAGCGATTGGATCATTCTTTAGACCTTCCGTAAACGCAAAAACCTAATACACCGAAAACGACATTTAAATTAAAGTTACTATTTAACGATAACATTAATATGTAAAAGTACTGTATTTTGTTTGGTAATGTCAAAGCTTTTCTTGGTGGAAGTAAAGTTTCTTTTTTAGTTGTAAAATCATCATTGGTTTCTTCTATTTTGTATTTTCCTCTTCGCAATGCATTTCAAAATGATTTGCTTTCCCGTCATGTCACACTCCCTAGACTTTCCAAGGAATTAGTCCAACATCAACGTTTAGACCAATTCTGCCAGCCTTTATTATATTAGGTTCGATTGCGACTCGCAAGAAAAACACGCATGCGGTTAGGGCAAAACTAATGTTGTCAAATTATACACATATGTACGTGTACGTATATATGTATATACATACATACATAATATATGTTATATAATATGATATAATATTTTTAGGATTTATATTTAAATTATAGTCTCGTTTGTTCGGTCATTATATTTAAATTATAGTCTCGTTTGTTCGGTCAAACATAGTTATTTTATTCTATTAATTTTTATATATAGAGCCAACCGATTTAAAATATACAATCCAATATATGATCACATGAATCATTCTCTTCAAAGAACAAGGCAATACGGAAAACCTATATCTACACTAACCAATCAATAGTTCAACATTGCATTAGCACATAAGGGGGAAAATACTAAAAATATTACAGTTTTAACCCAAAAAAACCCTAAAAATATTGCATTTTTAACACAAAAAAAAAACTCATGTTTTGCATTAGTTCATAAGAAAAAGCTAAAAATATTACAATAACAAGAAAAGCCACAACTATGTTAGTTTTGGAAGAAATTTTACTTTTATTACTTACTGTTTTTTCTAGTATGAGGAAGGTTGGTTCATACAAAACCGTAGTGAAGACATGCTGACTGCAAACACATCACGATTTTTTGAAAACCGTTGTGTATCAAACGGTTTTGACACCATGAAGATACGTTGACTGCGGACCTGTGGTATACAAAACGGATTTGACACAACTCTTTTGTGATACAAGTTGTACGCCTTGGAAAATTGTTTGCAGATGAGAAATGCAGCAGATGTTTTGATGTACTGGTAATTTAAAACAATTTTAGTAAGAACCTTCTATTAATTTCGTTTGATACCTCATGGCACAATAGAGCAGGCTCTCATACTCCTTTTGTTTTGCCTCAACAATTGGAGAGTCACAACGCACAACCATTTTCCATTAAATGGGGAGACTAAAGTAATGCACAATGTAATATAAACATACTATAATTTTCTTCACACTATAATAATGCCAATAATTTTCTAAATTTGCTGAATTTTATATTCGAATCTTTTTGTATTTTTAAGAATTTCAAAACATATCTATTTTACAGTAAAAGACAACATTATAAAGATGATGGGAGTCGAAGGGGAAGGAGAAGTCTTTGCAGAAGAAGGCACCGAAAACTGAGTCCAGCAATAAACAGATTAAAACAAAGAAAGAGGATGACAAGAGGGAAAGGAAAGAGATGGAAGGCAAGACAGAGGAGAAAAGAAATATTGCAGAGGTAAATTCAAAGGGGAAGAAGAAAAATAAGTCCTTAAGTGATGAAGCCGGATCTTCACCAAAGATCAGAGATGATCCAAATAAACGTCGTTAGCTTAACTGAATCAGCAAACTGGAAGAACTTCCTTGATGACCTGCACAAGAAAGCAGAAATCAGAGGTCCCGGGGGTATGACCCCGGGTAAAACCCTCCGACGCTCAAGTCAGTTTGAGCCATTCTCACCGAGATATGATTTTTGTATGAAAAGTTATGAAGATCTCACAGTTCTTGACTGAGGAGAATTTTCGTATGTTTGCTTTGGGAGAGATGAAAAATGTTTCGATCCCTTTTCTCGGTGTCCGTTGTCTTGCTTTTGTTACTTTCCTTCCGTCCCTTGCCTCTGACAGCGGATGAAACCTTTGCTTGGAGCAGTAAGACTATGATGATGTAAGTCTGCTGATGTGACTAGTAGGTCTGCTGATATGACTAGTAGGTCTGCTGATGTGACTAGTAGGTCTGCTGATGTGACCTTGACGTGCGTAGGTTGAACAGTCTGATGTGTACCCTTTCTTTATACTGCACCTCTGCCAAATGGTTCCACAGTTGATGAAGCTGCGCTTGACTCCCTTGCTGATGTGCAAAGTTGAGTCAGGCCGAAGTGATCTTGAGCACCTCCTTCTGACTGAGGCTGAGGCTGAAGCTTGATGCCGAGGTGAAAACCTTAGAACATATTCTCTTGATAAAAAGTGGATGCTTTAGGGGAGCAGTTCCTCGCTGAGCTGAAGCGCAATAGGTCCGAGCAGAGGTGCATTCTGACCGAATTGCAGAAGTTAATCCTTTGAACATTATTTTGCCGTTGACTGTTGTTGACTAACAGATAATTATTTTTGGTTTATCTGGTTGACTTCATCAGGTTGAGCGCACGGTTTCACAACACATGGTGTGTCTGTGGTATATTTTACTCTAAAACGGTTTTTACATATCCGCATTATATTCTTCTTTACGTTTTCTTTTTACAAAACAATAGGTATTAAAAATGAAATTTCTTTCATAACTACGATAATAATAGATTTTCTTATTAAAAATGCAATATTTTTGGCTTTTTTCATTATCACATATGTTACTGTTTTTTATGCATTTTACGTGTGTGTAAATATATATGTATATGTGTGTGTATATATATGTATATGAATATATATATATGTGTGTGTATGTATGTATATATGTATGTGTATATATATGTGTGTGTATATATACGTACATACATATATATGTGTGTGTGTATATACACAAACATATACATATACATTATTTTTCATTATCGATATTGTTCGATGCTTTTTGTTTTTCATTTTCTTTTTTTAGAGAAGCAATTTATTTCTTTAAAGCTTAAAAAACAAGGGATCATCTGCAAGGACATAACTCATTGGAAAAAGCTCCTTTTCCGCGCACAATACTCATGGTTTCTGGTGAGAATCAGGTGGAACCTGAAAATAACTGTTATATCCGGAAATTTTCGAAATAGTCGTTATGTGTAATAATAATAAAAATAATAATAATAATAATAATAATAAAACTAGACACTCGTAATTGGATTAATCATACCAACTCGTTACGTTCAAGAAATTTATAACTACTGTGTGGATGTTAAAAGTGTATTGGAGATGAATGAAAGTTGGGCAAAAAAAAAAAAAAGAGAGAGAAAGACAATGATAATAGTAGTATTTGAAGAAATAGTGAGGATAAGAATAAAAAATTTTAAAATAATAATAAAAACATAAAATAAGGTAAAGGATAAAGATAAACTTAAAAAAAAAACAAAACAAAAAAAAATTAATAATAAAGGCACGATTGGGGGGGAGTAACGTTTTCCCCCACATTTCATCCAACTGACGCCAATAAATGGGAAGGGGGGCGCAGACTGTAAACAACAACAATTATATATATATATATATATATATATATATATATATATATATATATATATATATATAAAGTGATAGAGGGAATAGAGAGCAAACAGAGGAACGAAGACAGAGAAATGGAGGAAGGAAGAGAGGAAGAGAAGAAGAAGGGAAGGAAAAAGGGGTATCACGGTGTTCAACCCATTTGGTAATCGTATAATTGTGAAATTGACTGCAACCAGGTAGGTTCCCTTTTCCCCCTCCAATTGGTGCAAATTCAAGCATGCCTTAATGATGTATTATGTGTTTATTTGTTGTTTTAATTGTTGGAATTTATGGCATGTTGTTGAATCTGTGAAGGATCTGTACTTGGAGTGCTGTTCATCCGTACTGTGGTTTTGCGTGTATGGAATTTGATTTTAGGGAAAAATTTGATAAAATTTGATAATCAAACTGGTAAAACTCCTGCAGGATTAGAGATTTTTCATTTGGTTTTGGCCTTAGAATAGGTTCCTTTAGATTGGAAATAGGCGAAAATATAGATCGGGGTCGAAAAAGGACCGCCGGAGGCCGCCGGTGCGCAGCACGCGCCGCCGGAAGCGGCCGCGCGTGGCCACCACGCGCGCATGTGGACTGCACGCGCCCCTGCTGCTGGGTGCGTAATATACATATTAAATAAAAAAAATTAAGGAGGAAGAAGGGCCGAGCCCGGTTCTGCAGGCAGGCCAGCCGCTAACGGGCTGGCGCCACTGCATCGGGGCCTGGCCCAAATAACGCAGAATTAAAAAAAAAGGGAGGCTGGTAACGGACCGGGCCGGATGGCCAGCGGACCGGGCCAGACATCAGCCGGCCCAATAACTTCTGAAACAAAAAAAAATATATATGGAGGACAGGCCGGACCTGGAGGGCCGACCTGCTGGCGGATTCGGACCAGGACTGGCGAAAAGGGCCAGCCCATTTACTGGATGAGTGTTTATTTTATGTACCATAATTCTGGAAATTTTATAATTGTTAATTTAATTAATTTAAAATGGTAAGTAATTATGGAAAAATATAAATAAATATCAGAAAATTATAAATAAATTTTAGAAATTATAAAATGATGAAACTAAGTTATTTTAATTAAATTTCGGTAATTGTGATAATTTATCTAATTTAGGTAATTAGGAAATAAATGGAGATAAATAGGGAAAGAAATAATAAAAATATGGAAAAAGGCCGATGAGTGTATACGAACAGTGGAAAAATGAATGTGACGCCGAACAACGCTGAATCAGTATTCGGATCATAAGTGAACCTAGAATTGAGTGCCGGAGGATGGTGAGGATAGGCCAGGGGCCTCAGGCGTTTGTGTTTTTGCATTCATGGCACGTGCATTGCATTGATGGCGGGTCGTGACGTACGGGTCACAGGCGCTCAGGATGGTGTCTGGTGGCAGGGCCACGACACTCAGGATGGTGTGCAGAGGCGCGGCCATGCACACTCAGTATGGTGACTGTGGGGTGTACGACCTGCAGCCACTCAGTAGGGCCCGGGTTCATGCATTGCATGGTGGAGATATCGGCATTTTGTGTGACATGACTTAGTTGCGTGTGACATGCATAGTAGGACATGCATCACGACGTTGCGCATTCTTTATCTGGAGTGAATTACTTTTCCGCATTCATATGCTTATGTCATGTCATGTCCTATGTGCTATGTGCTATATCATTATTGTATGTTTGTCTTGTACTACTTGGAGGCAGGTGCCCACTGAGTGATTTCCCAGTCACTCACCCCTACTGCCCCCCCCCCACCAGGTGAGAACCAGGAGGAGTACAATTATATCTTTGCTGAGGACGGGGCGGAAACGGTGGAGTGAGCAGATAGATGGTCGCGCCTAGGATATAAGAAGACCCTGCGACTGTTTGACTTTATTTTATTGGGATCTCACCGGACATCACCTTGTTTAGATTTTCAGGCTTACATTATTGTCAGAATTTGGTCCTCTATTGTATTGAGGGATTTGCTTTATCAAGATAACTTTACGTTATTGTATTTCGTTTCCGCGCGAAAAATTTCTACGTCCTTTCGGACAAGTTGGAAATTGATTCGACGCTTTGTATTCTCCTTAGTGAGATACGGCGGGCGTACTGTTTCCGATGCTAGGGTTCGGGAGCGGGGCGCTACAGGTGGTATCAGAGCCGAGGCTTTAGATCCGTCTCGGGAACACAGGATTAACTAGATCACCTAGACATAAGCTATGATCTTCCCCTAGGAATGCCAATTACACACTAAATAAATGAAGTAGACCTAAGTTATGATCGGGTTTTGGGAGGTGTGTGCCGTCGGTGGGCTTCTCTGTTTAATTACCGTTGTACCCCTGAACCTTCGCGTGAGCCCCGTAAATGCTCAAATCTCATTATTACTCTCATCTATCCAAATTCTCGTCGAGGTTCGCAAGAAATCCAAGAAAATACCATCGTGTCGTGAATGATCCGGCAAAGGAAGCAACGGTTGTTATGGTAATGATCATCAAGCTCAGGAGGTCATCCTCCAGGCATCGGCCGACACCATGGCCACCAGCTTGGCGCAACAGTGAATGTAGATTACGCAGTGCCAGTAGTAGTTGAACTAGCGTCTTCCGCCGCTGGCGCCAACGGATATGAGATTCTACTACATGGAAATGCAGGATGTTTTACAATTGGGGGCACTGAGCAGAGGCCGACACCACCAACACAGCAGAAAAAAAAACAGCATAAAAGGAAGCAAGGATCAGTGCACATACCCACGTGAATGACTGATACGGACATCTGAAAGAATGGCGACGTCGTAGTGGAGTTCAACCGCCGTCGATCAGGTATCAATGACTCATCATCAGTACAGAGGATGTAATCAGAGATAAGTGATCAGATTTGCGCAGCAGAAGCTTGGTGTGGCCAGTTGCTACATGGAACTCGTTTAAGAATTTTGTGACCAGCAGCTACATGGAATACGTTCGAGAATTTTGTCGATACTAGTGTCCCTGAGCATACGAAAGCATAAGAAGGCAAAGTTCGAGTGGACAGTCGATATCGACAAAGATATCAACAAAGCTTCGCCGAGCCAAAAAAAATGAAATGAAAAAAAAATGATAATAAAAAAAACCCTTAAACACAAGACCATAACACTCAATGTTGCTAATTAACTATATATACATGCACTAATTAACACCACATACTTTAACGACCTATCAACCACGTACTAGGACATTTACAAACAAAATCCAGCATAATTACTACAAGGAAACATAACACAGAATATATATATATATAAAAAAAAAAGAGGCTATCACATAACACAATGAACTATGGATATACAACAACATAATTTAACAAATTATATATATGCAAAACCCATGAAAATCAGGTGCACCAACATAACATAATGCACACCAGACTCATGCACGACACAAACAAACATATAACCTATCATATCATATAAACCAAACGACATTAGTTATTAATAGCCAAATCGCAGTCACAGCTGCGAAATTAATAGCTTGCCATCATCACATACCACCACTCCATAAAAAAATTTACTAAGTCATGTACAACATGAACAATAAACAAAAAAAAATTAAATTAATAATGATATAAATTAGATATTATTATTATTAAACATCATATGTAAAAAAAAAAAAAGCTACCAATGTTGTAACGTACTTACCAATATATATATATATATATATATATATATATATACATATATATATATATACGATAATATGCACAAGACATACTAACTACTGAAATATGTGCACCCTTACAACAGTAAGACTCCATGAGCTGTAATAAACCAACCAACTTATTAAACCATATAATGTTACCAACACACAAACACAAACCGTCTAAATACGGAAGACAAATAATAAATGTTTATATACACATATACTTATTCATACAAAGTGACCAACATGAAAATACAAAGCAATGGATGAAAGCTCACAATATATATAAGATGATAACGTAGGATAATGTAATAACGTAGAAGTAACTAAACGATGCTAAATAAATATGCACAAGTATGTACACAGCTATTTCAATGACACCGCAATATAACTAATACACCAAAACAGTGATAAACATCGTAATATATAACAACAAGAAACGACACGATTACAAAGGACACAGTAACACCAATACTTCTCATGCAAGGCATGTGTTACGATATAGGCAAATATTTACAAGTTTTAAACCAAATCATTAACATACACAATTGAAGTAAAGCACGCTAATTACGGGTTAAGAATGACATATTATTGCATGACATTGTAGTAGTAGGTTAAAGTGTAAATAAATTAATCGCAGAAAAAAAAAATTTATTATATATATCTACATTACAGTAAAAAAAAAATCTGCGCATTTATGAATTTCCTTCGGCATAATATATATAACGATATTTATACAACAATAAGACAAGTTAGTACAAAAAATATAGAATACATGTAACAAATATTATTAATGACTAACCCAAGTACAAGAAGAGAGGTCACGATAAATTAAAGACTAAATAAACGCGCAAATCGCGGGTACTACTAAAAAAAAAAACTCAACCGACAAACAACATAAACATAACACATGTCACAAACTGCGGGTAACAATTGTGAATTCAGGAGCTAGGTATGATACGTAAGTCATACATGCGGACATACAACATACTATACGCCTATACCAAACATGCTCAGATAACTTAACCAATAAAACGACACACATATTAAAACTCGTGTATGCCGATGTATGTAATGGACGGAGCTACATTTGAGCACCGCTTTTCATCCCCAGACCGATAACAGTCGGAAAGTATGATACGGACATTGGAGAACATGTTGAGGGCTTGCGCCATTGATTTCAAGAGAAACTGGGATGATATGATCAAGTTGATCAAATTCTTTTATAACAACAGCCAGCGTAATGCAATAAGTATGGTACTATTTGAGGCACTCTATGAGCGCAAGTGTAGGTTCTCTGTCCATTGGGATGAAGTGGGTGGGCACGATATTACCGGACCAGAGTAGATTGAGTAGACTAAAGAGAAAGTGAAGTTAATCCGTGATAGGCTCAAGGTTGTTCAAGATAGAAGCACGAATTGGACGAATTCGAAGAGGCGTCCTTTAGAGTGCGCCGTGGACGAGAAGGTCTACTTAAAAGTATCGCCCATGAAAGGGGTTGCATGATTTGGCTTGAAAGTAAGCTGAGACCTCATTACGTTGGTCTATAAGAGGTACCCGAGAGGGTTAATACATTGGCTTACGGGTTGGGTCACCCTGCATTGGCTCGGGTACACAGCATGCGTCATTTTCTCTGCTAAAGAGATACGTTCCGGATCTGAATCATGCGTTTGATGCACAACCATTAAGGATCCGACCAAATGCATTGTATGAGGAGACCCTACTCGAATTATAAACCGCAAAGACCAAGAGCTAAGGAACAGAATCACCTCTTATGTCAGGGTATAATGGAGCAACCATACAGAGCGCGAGGTGACTTAGGAGCCTGAGGAGAAAATATGAGAGAGATAGCCGCACCTCTTCGATTAAGACACCCCAAGTTTCGAGGACGAAACTCCTTGTAAGGAGGGTAGGATGTTATATCCGGAAATTTTCAAAATAGTCGTTATGTGTAATAATAATAATAATAAAACTAGACACTCGTAATTGGATTAATCATACCAACTCGTTACGTTCAAGAAATTTATAACTACTGTGTGGATGTTAAAAGTGTATTGGAGATGAATGAAAGTTGGGCAAAAAAAAAAGAGAGAGAGAAAGACAATGATAATAGTAGTATTTGAAGAAATAATGAGGATAAGAATAAAAAATTTTAAAATAATAATAAAAACATAAAATAAGGTAAAGGATAAAGATAAACTTAAAAAAAACAAAACAAAAAAATAATAATAATAAAGGCACGATTGGGGGGAAGTAACGTTTCCCCCCACATTTCATCCAACTGACGCCAATAAATGGGAAAGGGGGGGCGCAGACTGTAAACACCAACAATTATATATATATATATATATATATATATATATATATATATATATATATATATATATATATAAAGTGATAGAGGGAATAGAGAGCAAACAGAGGAACGAAGACAGAGAAATGGAGGAAGGAAGAGAGGAAGAGAAGAAGAAGGGAAGGAAAAAGGGGTATCACGGTGTTCAACCCATTTGGTAATCGTATAATTGTGAAATTGACTGCAACCAGGTAGGTTCCCTTTTCCCCCTCCAATTGGTGCAAATTCAAGCATGCCTTAATGATGTATTATGTGTTTATTTGTTGTTTTAATTGTTAGAATTTATGGCATGTTGTTGAATCTATGAAGGATCTGTACTTGGAGTGCTGTTCATCCGTACTGTGGTTTTGCGTGTATGGAATTTGATTTTAGGGAAAAATTTGATAAAATTTGATAATCAAACTGGTAAAACTCCTGCAGGATTAGAGATTTTTCATTTGGTTTTGGCCTTAGAATAGGTTCCTTTAGATTGGAAATAGGCGAAAATATAGATCGGGGTCGAAAAGGGACCGCCGGAGGCCGCCAGTGCGCAGCACGCGCCGCCGGAAGCGGCCGCGCGTGGCCACCACGCGCGCATGTGGACTGCACGCGCCCCTGCTGCTGGGTGCGTAATATACATATTAAATAAAAAAAAATTAAGGAGGAAGAAGGGCCGAGCCCGGTTCTGCAGGCAGGCCAGCCGCTAACGGGCTGGCGCCACTGCATCGGGGCCTGGCCCAAATAACGCAGAATTAAAAAAAAAAGGGAGGCTGGTAACGGACCGGGCCAGACATCAGCCGGCCCAATAACTTCTGAAACAAAAAAAATATATATGGAGGACAGGCCGGACCTGGAGGGCCGACCTGCTGGCGGATTCGGACCAGGACTGGCGAAAGGGGCCAGCCCATTTACTGGATGAGTGTTTATTTTATGTACCATAATTCTGGAAATTTTATAATTGTTAATTTAATTAATTTAAAATGGTAAGTAATTATGGAAAAATATAAATAAATATCAGAAAATTATAAATAAATTTTAGAAATTATAAAATGATGAAACTAAGTTATTTTAATTAAATTTCGGTAATTGTGATAATTTATCTAATTTAGGTAATTAGGAAATAAATGGAGATAAATAGGGAAAGAAATAATAAAAATATGGAAAAAGACCGATGAGTGTATACGAACAGTGGAAAAATGGATGTGACGCCGAACAACGCTGAATCAGTATTCGGATCATAAGTGAACCTAGAATTGAGTGCCGGAGGATGGTGAGGATGGGCCAGGGGCCTCAGGCGTTTGTGTTTTTGCATTCATGGCACGTGCATTGCATTGATGGCGGGTCGTGACGTACGGGTCACGGGCGCTCAGGATGGTGTCTGGTGGCGAGGCCACGACACTCAGGATGGTGTGCGGAGGCGCGGCCACGCACACTCAGTATGGTGACTGTGGGGTGTACGACCTGCAGCCACTCAGTAGGGCCCGGGTTCATGCATTGCATGGTGGAGATATCGGCATTTTGTGTGACATGACTTAGTTGCGTGTGACATGCATAGTAGGACATGCATCACGACGTTGCGCATTCTTTATCTGGAGTGAATTACTTTTCCGCATTCATATGCTTATGTCATGTCATGTCCTATGTGCTATGTGCTATATCATTATTGTATGTTTGTCTTGTACTACTTGGAGGCAGGTGCCTACTGAGTGATTTCCCAGTCACTCACCCCTACTCCCCCCCACCAGGTGAGAACCAGGAGGAGTACAATTATATCTTTGCTGAGGACGGGGCGGAAACGGTGGAGTGAGCAGATAGATGGTCGCGCCTAGGATATAAGAAGACCCTGCGACTGTTTGACTTTATTTTATTGGGATCTCACCGGACATCACCTTGTTTAGATTTTCAGGCTTACATTATTGTCAGAATTTGGTCCTCTATTGTATTGAGGGATTTGCTTTATCAAGATAACTTTACGTTATTGTATTTCGTTTCCGCGCGAAAAATTTCTACGTCCTTTCGGACAAGTTGGAAATTGATTCGACGCTTTGTATTCTCCTTAGTGAGATACGGCGGGCGTACTGTTTCCGATGCTAGGGTTCGGGAGCGGGGCGCTACAATAACTCGCGAACGGGATAGTAAAACCTCACCGCAAGTAGGATACGGTGATACGTGACCGCGCGACACGTGGAAGCAATGGGGATGGTGAGGTTAGATGAGGGTCACCTTCATTTAGCCTCAATACCCCTTTAATGCCACGTGTCGCATGATCACAAAGGAGGTGAGTAAAGTTGGGGTAAGAATATCTCAACCCCTCGCGAAGAGTGGATCGCATTTAGAAAATCAACATGTCTCGTCAACCAATCAAATCATATATGTTACTACACCAAAATTTACTCACAGGTGGTCAAAACTGCCAAGTTTAATTCGTGAACTTGAATAATTTAAAATTCTTGGGTTGACAAGTCAATACGATACGTGAACTTGACAGGTTTAAATTGAGTTGAGAAACTGAATATGCAAACTAAAGATATCATTTTTCAGATTTGAACTCTTTAAACAAGCGAAACTTCCCACCGTACGTCTCATTTGCGGATAGGATTCCCTCACCGTAAATGGGGTGTGGTGACGCGTGACCGCGTGACACGTAGCAGCAAGGAGGGATGGTGATGCTAGATGAGGGTCACTCGCATCTAGCCTCACCACCCCTTTGCTGTCACGTGTTGCGTGGTTACAAAAGGGGTGAGGAAAATGGGGTTAGAAAATCCCAACCCGAATTTTGCCACCCTAACTGCATAAGGTGGAGGTTCGAATCCAATATTTGTTTCGGATTTGTTTTAGATCCATTATGGTTCTGTCAAGGAAACAAGCCTTAAATATAACTATTTCACCAAACATATGTATGAATGAATGCGGATGAGATCTATGGAGGCCTCATATGAGGTAAAGTATGAGATCTCCAATCACACGACGCCACGTGTAAAAAAAAGTCTTTTTTTTTTAAAAAAAAGTAAACAGCAGGCCCTTTTAAACACGTAGCATCGTGTAATTGGAGGTCTCATATTTTACCTGATATGAGGCCTCCTCTGATCTCATCCGGAATGCATGTACGTTACTCATAAAGCCATAGTGGGCTAAAGTGGATGTCTTGTGGCTTAGGGGTTCAACATTTTCCGGAAAACAAACAGGATCTAAATATTAAAGCAACGGTTTATTCCTTCTATTTTATGACGAAACACCTCTTTTCCACGTCAGCCGAAACGGCCGTTGGCCTACCATATAGAGGCGAGGGGACTGCCCTAAGATCAAAACTTTCGCGGCGCCTTCTTTCCCAGCTAACCTTACAGTATTAGCCGGCGAGTTCAGTTAACAAAGGCGCCGACATGAGCCGTGGAACTGGAAACTCCGGTGGCAGTGGGGGTGCCGCTGTTGACAAGGGCGTTGATTTCGCCAATTATTTCTGTACGTACTCTTTCCTCTACCATCAGAAAGAAATGCTTTCCGACCATGTTCGTATGGATGCTTACTTCAGAGCTGTTTTTGAGAACAAGCACCACTTCGAAGGAAAGGTAATATGACTTCTATTCGTGTTTTCTCTAGCTGCTCCTATCTGCGATGTTGTTACTTCATATGCTTTCGTGCAAATTCGCACATGCTGCTAGTATTAGTAGTTGTTAGTTAACCTCTGGAACAAATGAAATGTACTAGATTTATGTGGTTCCCTGTACTGACCAAGTGTTAAAAGGTGCTTTTCAACCACTGAAACCTATCAGCAAGATATATGTGGCTTGGTTATAATGCCAATCACCATCTCTTCCTTGGCATTTTCACATAGGTGGACTTATCCTATTGGACCACTGGATTACTCGTAGTTGCTTGTGAAGTAACACTTAACACACAAGCTCTTCGCTTTCATATATTTGGGATGGACATAGTGTCGGTTTGGTTGACATGGCAGTTCATAATCTTATTTCCAGGGGAGCAAGATGCTCATTGTACTTTGTTTCCTTACCATATGATTTTTTGATACTTTTCAGGTGGAAAAAGCCATACTTAAGAAAAGGAAGTTATAATGAAGTTACAAGAAAGAAAAAAAAAAGTTAAATGAAGTTATTGACATTGGAAAATAAATATGAAAGCGCTCATGTTTTAAAGACTGAGAACAGTTGTATGATTAGGTTGTTAGTCAATGCTTCAAAAATATTGGTGATGAAGAGGATATTGGTGATGAAGAGGAGGAGACGCCCATAGTTGTTGATGCCCTCAAGCGAATTCACCCACCAGAATGGATATTTAAAAAATTCCAACATCTCCTAATGGTTCTTATTTTTACTAGAGTTGGATCGTAGAACTTGAGGCATGTGCTGGAGCGAGACTGGATGGAGCATACTGAATAGCTAATCAATACTGTTCAAGAGTATGAAAATAGAATCAATTTCTCGAGTTGGAGAGGGGGGGGGGGGGGACAGTACCATGCCTTAGATTTTACTATCAAATCTTGGGGTTTACCCCAGTTTGTGTTTTGACATAAAATTGATGCTTTTTTCTCACGTGACATCATGTTATTGCTGTATTGTATGGTCATAGACTCATAGCCTTTGTGATAAAAATTATGACTAAAAAGTGAATACATGGAGTAGGCCGTTCTGGATGTAGGGACAGGTAGTGGCATTTTAGCAATATGGTCTGCCCAAGCTGGAGCAAGGAAAGTTTATGCTGTTGAGGCCACCAAGATGGCAGATCACGCTCGAGAACTCGTCAAGGCTAACAGGCTTCAGGATGTTGTTGAAGTGATTGAAGGATCGATGGAAGATGTTACTCTGCCTGAGAAAGGTTTTTCACATATCGTTCTTCTGCTTAAGGGAATTCTTACGATTTCTTTTGTTGTGTCATCTATACCTGATCTTGTTGTTGGTTTGCAGTCGATCTTATCATTTCCGAATGGATGGGATATTTTCTGCTTCGTGAATCCATGTTTGATTCAGTTATTTGTGCCCGTGATCGCTGGCTAAAACCGGATGGTGTTATGTGAGTATTTGTTGCTTAGACTACTGAACGCTTCTTGCAAAAATCTGTCTTTTTCCGTTTCACTTGCATTTTTATCTTCTATTATCAATCCAATTTATCTTTAAAAACAAAAAATAGGTTATGCAGTTCTCTGTCGCTACTTGTACTGTATATCTGATATTGACTTCAAAATTTTTAGCTATGAAGGTTGCAATAGAGTGGAATAGACCATTGTCTATGGACTTGAATCTTGGTATATAATGGTTTCTCTAACTTATCCATCAAAATAGTTTAGGTGAACGCAAGACTACAAAGAATGGTTTCTCTAACTTATCCATCAAATGAGTTCAGGTGAACGCAAGACTACAGAGACATTCTTTAAAACTATACATTGTGTTTTATTGGTTCATTTGGCTGTTGTTATTGATGGAATGCCTCCTCTAAAATGTTAGAATTCTACGAGCCTTTAAGGTTGAGGATATGACATGGTTATATGGGGCGGTGAACACATTCTCCAATCTTCAAAAACTTATTTAGATATACATGAAGAGAACATTCCGGCTTGCATCTGTATTAATCTTTACCCTTTTGACATGAACCACTCTGGAATCAAGATACAGTTGAAATGGAAGTCTTGTACAAAACTTCAACCTTCAATGTCTTCCACATCTAGAACTGGCCTAGTAATGCCTTTTATGAACTTCTTTAGACAATTCTTTAGAGCAGGTAACCGTTATTTATTCAGATGGGTTCAAAAAGGCTTAGGGATCTAGGAGCATAGATATGTACTTATCGAGTGAGTTATTCACTCTATACCACTTTGTAGTTGTTTAACGTATATGCAATATATGTGCTTGTATATTTGTACTTTTCCATGCTAAACTGTGACATGTTTAGGTTAACATATTCAATGTATTTGACATTGTGGAAAAAATATAAAATTAGAAGAGAAAAGTATTTTTATATCACAAGTAGCATGATCAAACGAAAAGGGTTCTCATTTCCTTCTTGAAACCATTGCTTAAGCAGTTAATTCATACTGACATATCTTTATACAGGTAAGAGTTTCAGAGCGTGTTGTTTAACTTCTTTAATCTTGGTCTTGTAGGTACCCTAGCCATGCTCGTATGTGGGTCGCACCTGTCAGGTCTGGTTCTGGGGATCAGAAGATGAGTGCTTATGAACGGGCAATTGATGATTGGTATAATTTTGTGGATGATACAAAAACATACTATGGAGTTGACATGGGTATTCTGACAAAGCCCTTCAAGGAAGAACAGAAAAAATATTACTTACAGGTTACTGCTACTGAAGTTTGAAACCTTAAACGTGTTTGAGGATATATAGAAAATTCTACTGTGATGAGGAACTAGATATATCCTTTTTGAATATCTGGTTTGTGTAAGTATTTACTTTCTTTGTTGTATCTGTTCAGAATCTAATATGTGAATCTGTTTGCTTACTCTTGCATGCTCAATTGCCTTTGCTGCTGCTTTGCTTCCACCTTTTTGTTTGTACAGACTTATGTTGTTAGTGTTCTAGTTTCTCAAGAGTAAGTATGATGGCGTAACCTCGTGTTTCTTTTTTGCAAGTGATAACCTGAAATCCTATTCTTTTCTTATTGTCACTTAACCTCCTTGTGATGGTGGATAAATTTGTTATAATCATCATGATTGTATACTCTGCACTTTTAGCTTACACTTTCTGTATTGCTTTTTCATTTTTCATTTTTTTGACATCCGTTTTCTTTCTTGCTAATTGTATGGTTATGCTCCTTTGTAGAGTAACTCAGGCATGAAACCATCAATTGGTTTATTAATATAATGATTTTTGTGTATACCAACTCTGTATGACTGTATCCGCTGGCTCTTATTCTTATGTTCAATTCAAATAAACAGTTACTAAAAGCGAATTGGGAAGAATAGATAAATGTGTTTAGGTAAACCATTGCTAAAATACTGCATAGCGTGTTGACATTCTTTTTTTGTTATGCTATTTGTCTAGGTTTGACAGAATCATCTTATTCTCAAGTTTCCTTATACTGGGGCTAGGAGCGTTAAATAGTTTGTGGTAAACCGTGGTGGGATTTTATAGAAATATGTCATAGCATATTATATCATAATTTTTCTTTATATTTTATGTAATCTCTTCAGATGAAGCTTTCATGTTTTCTTCTTGGGACTCAGTTGAATCTTTTTTTACTTCTTTATTAGAAAAAATGCATCTTTCCATCTTCTTATGTAATACTTAAATATTTAAAAAATAATAATGGTTCCACACAGTGTATAGTTCTTGTCTGTTACTGTTTTCACTTAAGTTGTCAAGATAACTTCTAATTTGATAATAATGTTTAACAATGCTTCTCTGTATGTTATATGATGAGCTTACTGGTGACAAGAATTTTGGAAGGCACAGAATGTTGTACTGTTAAAATTAACAACTTAAGTTGACGGGGAATTGACTTTTCTATTAATTGTGCTAGACGTCAGTCTGGAACAATCTCCACCCAAGTCAAGTCATAGGCACTGCTGCAGTTATAAAAGAGCTAGATTGTTTGACTGCAACAGTATCTGATATATTAGAGGTGCAGTCAAGAATTTCATCTTCAATAACTGCCGAAAACAGTAGACTCTGTGGATTTGCTGGATGGTTTGATGTCCATTTTCGGGTGAGTTATTGTTGTATGCTTGGATTTTAGAAGTGGTTCAGTTTTGCAAAGGAAAACTTCTTGAAGTTACTCTAGATTGTTTTTCTCTAGATTGGGCTTGAATAGTGCCTGTCTTCTGCATGTAGGCAAGCATGCAAAATCCGGCACAACGGGAAATTGAGTTGACTACAGCGCCAAGTGATGAATCTGGCACCCATTGGGGCCAGCAGGTCAGATAAAATACTACTGCTTTTCCTTTTTCAACATTCTTTTCACGGAAAATAGTAGTCGAGAATCACATGTGGACAAGCTTATCCTGAAGAAATCAGACTACCATTTTATGGGATGTGTTAAAAGTAGTAATTTTTGTATCTTTTTGCACACCCACACACAACCGAAAAAGGATCCTCGTAGTGAGACACGGCTTTTCGTTATGAATATATAGAGTTGAGAGACTGAAAAATAAATATATTCAGATTATTAAAGAGTTACAAATGGATCCTTTTATATAGAGGAGTTTTACATTAGGCTTCAACGGCTCTAAATTTGTCAATTGACAGGGTGTCTAACGGCTATAATGCTGTGAAGGAGCCAATGGCTCTACTCTAAGTTAATCACTAAAATAATGATTAAAAAACTGTATGTACTCTGTGTAGTGTATATGTATATAGCATGTATATGTATGTGTCTGTACATATGTATTTTACTTTGTATATATACTATTTATTTAGTAATAACTACTAGTTCCCAAGTTTCATTTTTAAGTAGTGTTTCTATTTTTTCATACACAACAACCTTCTAGTATGATATACTAAAGGCTTCCTACATATTCTTTGGTATGTATAATTATTTAGGGAACTTGTAAATGCTTTAAAATGTAGACTGAGTTGTGTATAAGATAAGAAATTATAGAGAAGGTGTTTAGTACACTCCCTTACACTCTTCCTAAATGCAATGGGTCTATCATCTGTAAAAGGTTCATCTTTAGAAAACATTTTTGTTCCTGTGGGTTGTTGAACACTATCTACTTGTGTGTTTCTCCTAGTATAAACTCTAGTTATAGGTAGTTCTACCTTTGTCAGTGTCTCGGTATGCCTTGATACATTGTCTAGAGGTAAGTCTCCTATTCCTTCTATTTGAATATCAGTTCCAAAGGGTTTTGACCTTACAATGTCAATGATGCTCCAGAAACTGTTTTGTTCATCTGCAATATTATTTGTTCCTTGGGTATAAAGGATGATCTTCATAAAATGTTACATTTAAGGTAACAAACATTTTATTAGTTATAGAACAGTATCATTTATAACCTTTTTGAGTCTCTAAAAAGCCAAGAAAAATGCACTTGGTTGATCTGTGATCCAACTTACTTCTGAGGTGAGGTTGTGTATGGGCATATGTTATGCATGCAAACAGTTTGGAAGGTAAAAGTAAATTTGTATGAGAAATGATTCCAGTAAGGTTTGTTTAGGAGTTCTATATGATAATACCTTAGATGACATTCTGTTAATCAAACAGGTTGTCGTAAGTACAACCTCTCTCCAGTGGAATTTTGGAACATCCATCGAAAACATAATTGTTCTATTGACTTCTAATAAATGCTTATTTTTTCTCTCAGCTATTCCATTCTGCCGAGGACTATATATACAGGATGTTTGATGATAGATTTTATTTTCATTCACAAAATCCTAAACTGAGGTATTCGAATACTCTGCACTATTATCTGACCAAGAGTTTTAATTGTAACACCAAATTGATTCCTAATTAAGCTGACAAAGTTTTTGAAAATTTGTCATACTTCTGATTTATGTTCATTAGGTATACCGATATTACTCTTATATGTTCATGCAATAGATTAAAAGGTTGGGTTGAACTATATACTTTAGCAGGATAACTAGTTCTTTTGTGTTTAGCTAACTAACATACTTCACGCATAAATTCCTTAAGATCAACTTTTATAACTAAGTCTGACATTAACCTCTTCAAGTACACAAAATTGGGGTGTCTCAATCTCCTATACTATAGCAAAACCTGACCATTACAAGACTTTACACTATAGCAGGAATATATCCTAGATGTACTATCTTCTTTTTGGGACAATCTTTGTTCTTTAGCTTGTAAGAGTAGGAGTCCGTTAAGTTTTTAGACCTGCTAATCATCTTCATAGTTTTCTCCTGAAAACAACATTCAGAAGATGAGAACCATACGAATCATTATATTATGTTATTTTTTCTACTGATATCAGATTAAAGTGCATGTAATACATCAAATAAGAAAACAATATATCTATTAGTTTAACTATCCGTTTTCCAATAACTTGTAAACATAATCTGTTTGCTATCTTAATAGTCTTAGGTAATAAGAAAGATTCACAGCTATGTAAGAGACTCATATTATTAGTCATGTGATATGATGCTCTTGAATCCATTATCCAAGAATGAAACTTTCTGTTTAACAGGTTACCTGTATTAGCCATAGTGACTTGTATCTGTGTTGAATGTGCTACTGTTTGTTGTTGGCTCAGAAGATGAAGTGAGGTCTCAATTTGACTATGAATTGGCAAAGCTGAGTTACCATAGTTTGATATAGTGTTGTTATAACTGCTTATTGAGTTAGCAGTATGAATTTTTGTTGGTCTTCAAGGATTGTTGTTTATTCTTGGGGGTATCTCTTCTCATGGTTTCCTTTGTAGCTTCTAGCATTTTTCAATTACATGCCCTTACTTTTTATAGTATCTGCAAAAACTTCTATTATTTTCATGTTGGTTAGATGTTCATGTCCTTCTGGTTGCAAGAGTAGTAACTTGAGCATCTGTTAGGATAGCAATCTGAGTACCAGAAGTAGAACCATATAAGTCATTAACAGTGGGACTTTTATTTATAAGGAGAGCATATCCTTTAGTAGCTAGGGTAGGCGAAGTTCTCATCATTAGTTTCATTCTGCTTTCTTCATGCCTTGTTTTAGAAATAGTAGTTTTAAGACTTGGTAGGGGTTTGGTACGAAAGATTCTGCTTCTAACAGCATCAAAATCTCTGTGTAATCCAATAAGGAATCTAAAGACCCCTTTTGTTTCAGTAATGTGCTTATGCAACTGGTCACCAGCTTGGCAATTCTATTGATGAATTTCAAATATGTCAATCTATTACCAGATTCTAGTCAATTGTGTGTAATATTTGTTAACAGGCATGTCAGCTTAATTTATTTCTTGAAGCTGGGCTTCTAATTCATACAGCTCAGATATATTTTTTTTTTTGGAATACATCGCTTTTACAGCCGACCAAATTTCAGTTACAGTAGCATAGAGTATGAATTTATCACTTATATTAGGGATCATTGATCCAATCAACCATGACATAATCATGCAATTTTCAGAC
>AP025044.1:3704358-3731780 GCA_036186865.1 Eustoma russellianum
TCAATCAATCATACCCAGTATATCCCAACGGTAATAAAAACTATCATTAGGGTCTGGAGAAGGTGAACGAGAGACAAACAATACTTCTATCCCAATGGATAGAGAGTTTGTTTCCAGTGAAACTCCCGACTCTGTAACTTATAAATTACATATATAAGTTACATATAAGTTACATATATAACTTATAAATTACATATATAAGTTTGAAATGATCATTTTTATTTCCTCCATGGAGGATTTGATAAACTCTTCTTCTAAGAAGGAATTTCACAACACTTAAAAAAATTTACGATGAAAAGAGAGTATTATAAGAGGAAATAGTTGCACCACATCGTGCTTGAACCATCAACATATCTTATAAGAGATGAACATAATGTCACACTAATGAACTGCGATTCCTACATGACAAATTGGTCACTATAACTTTCGAGGAATTTTTAGCGGTGCATTGAAATCACAATGACAGTACATTTTAAACACCCTATGAATAAGATCTGTTTTGGCAAATCGGCATTTTTTAATTTTGATTATTCAAGTTCTTATCTTATTAAATGGAAAAGAACTCTACCGTCTATATTACCTAATATTATATTTAAATTGAGCAGATAATAGAGAAATTTGTCATTTTGTCAAGGCTTTGTGAAACTTCAAATATTTTAAACAAACTGACCTCGTGGGGGGGGGGGGGGGGGGGGGGTTATTGCCACTGTGTGTGTGTGTTTTGTGTGTGTTACATTTCTATCACTTTTGCTTTGTAGTTTATATTTATATACAATACGGTATTGATTCTTCCATAGAAGTGCATGATCTTGACCGAACCAAGCATAACGCACTATTCACCCAGGTAGAACCCAAGAACCTTTTCGTGAATGATCCACTAGAACCACCACCACCAACAACAACAGTCAACAACAACCATATCCAGTATATCCCAACGACAACAAAGGTATCGTTAAGACCTAGAAAAGTTGAGAGGCAGACAAACAAAATCTCTATCCCAATGGATACAGAATTTGCTTCCAGTGAGACCACCGATTCTATATCTACCTGCATAGATGACACAATAATAAGAATATGGTGTGGTAATGTACTATAGAAACAACAAACTTACCAAGGAGAAATCTCACTTATTAGCCTAAAGTTTGACGCATTACTCAGTTAGCAGCCTAACGTTGATAAAACTCACTTAACATCCATAATGGCTCACTTGTAGCCAGTTGACGGATGGCTAACCGTTGACTAATCGTTGACTTTCTCAGACCAACCAGTAGGTGATACGTGGCGACCCTTTTAATTAAAAAGCTGACTACTTCCTTTATAAACCAAAGATAAAATGGAAACGGAAATGGACAGCAGTATGCCGGTTTACGTGGAAAAAGACTTATCAACCCCTGAAGCACATGTGGTCAAAGCTGACTACTTTGTAAATTAAAACACACACCAAGGTTATATAGACATTTAAAGTTATATTTGCCTTCGACGTGAAATCGGGTAGTAAATCTTGGAGACACATCCGTTTCCCTTTCGTCTTCTCTTTACCTCCTCCGTTTCTTCGCCCTTTGCTTTCCTGCGACTATTTTGAAAACCCTCTTCAAACCCCTCTAAATATTTGTTTCTTTTGAGAGAAAACAGAAAAAGATTCCAGAGTTTTGCTGAAATTCGGAGGAGAAAATGTCGGGAAAAGGGGCAAAGGGTTTGATTACCGGCAAGAAATCTGCTTCTGATGCCAAAGATAAGGATAAGAAGAAAGCTCCCACCTCCCGATCCTCTCGGGCTGGCCTTCAAGTACTTTTCTTTACTCGTTTTGTCTCCTTTTTTTTCTTTCTTGATTCATCGTGTGAGAATTTATGAGATTGCTATAAAGTTGAATTCTTGAAATGGGCTCTGGTTTTCCTGAGACTTTTATGGTTTCGTTGAGGGGTTTTGATTATATTTGGCTAAAGATCTTTCCTCGTCATGCAATCCATGAATTTTATTTTATTTGTAACCATCTTGAGGCCATTTTTTTTATTCTTGTTGTATATTTTGTTGTTGTTGAGCCCTGCTTAAAGATTTATTCTTTCCCTTGTGTATGTTGATGAGTTATTGTGAATGTAGCTTGGTTCTTTAATTTTTGGGATGCTTGTGTGAAGTAACTTTCTTGGGAATTAAAAGTACTCAATTCAATCTGTGTTTTGGTGAGCTCAAAGGTGCATGGTTCTATGGACGATCTGAATTAGTTTATACGTAGTTGGTTATGCTGTACTCTGATTGCAAGCCTAATGTGTGAGTTTATAGGATTTCTTTGTGCAATGAGATATCTATTCATGCTTCGAGCCTAAAAGAGACGAAGGCAAACAGTTACATAAGCGGATCTGCTCTGGGCAAATGAGCTTTTTCTCGGAGATTTTCTTAGTTATGGAGTTATGCTTCTTGACGTTGATGATGAAGTTATGGATTTGGGGTTCTAGTGATCAGAATTGTTGTATAAAATATCTATATCTAATGGAAGATAGATAATTTCTATGTTTGGGTCACTTTCTTCTTCTTTTACTATTTTGAAATGCCTATGGGTTTTTGGGTTTGTCCTTTGTTGTGGAGAATCGTAGTAGATTTCCAGATAACTGGGTGAGGACAACTTCTCTAATAAAGTATTTTCACTATTCTGGTGGCATTGCAACACATGGGAAGGGGTAAGCTGATACTTTACTGAACGTATTGGAACAAGCATATATTTTAGAGGATAACTATTCATGGAGCGACTTAAAAGTTGTTAATGCTTTTTTCCTTTTTCTTTTCCTTTTAATTTTAGTCTGTTTTATTTTATGTTTTTGTATAGTGTTTTGACATTGATGTTGCAAGCATTTTTATGCTTCAGAACTTGCTTACTTTATTTTACTTGGTTTATGTTTTTTTCTTGTTTACTTGGTAAGTATATGAATTTTTTGAAGTATTTTTTCCTTATTGAAAATCCACCAAAGCATTCATTATCAAAGCAGGCCGCCATAGCATTGAAGTATCACGGAAAATAATGCAACAGGTAGGAAGCTTGAAGCACATGGAGCGAGATAATGCTTGGATTTATTTTTCAGGTTTAATGTTTCCCATTGTGCAAATCCAGCTAATCTAACGTGTGTAGTAGCATAATTTTTGCGTTGGTAACTCGATCTTCTATTAGCTTCTTATACAAGAATAAGTAGTTTTTTGGAAGGGATGTTTTTAGAGTTTTATTTTTTATATTTCAAAAGGTTTGTGTTCTTTCTCTCATTGTTCCTGAAAATTTTTTGCATCCATATGTTATTGTAGTTTCCGGTTGGTAGGATTCACCGTCTGCTGAAAGAACGATCCACAGCACATGGAAGAGTGGGAGCCACAGCAGCTGTCTATTCTGCCGCCATTTTGGAATATCTGACCGCTGAAGTGTTGGAGCTTGCCGGCAACGCAAGCAAGGATCTGAAGGTCAAGCGTATCACTCCAAGACATTTGCAGCTGGCGATTCGTGGTGATGAAGAACTCGATACTCTTATCAAAGGGACCATTGCTGGAGGAGGTGTGATTCCACACATCCACAAGTCACTAATCAACAAATCCTCAAAGGACTAGTTTGTCTTGATTATTGGGAGTTTTCTGCGGTCTATTTCTCTGTCTTGACATGATTTTCCTGTAGCTAGAATCGGTGTCTTGTGTCTCAACTATGAGCCAAGTTTGGTGTAGGCTATAATCTTGGACAAGGTTAAGACTTGCAGATGTTAGGTTTGTATGCTTGTGTTGTCCTTGAGACAATTTGGAGAACCGGCCATCTGTGTGATTGTTAACCAGTAGTGATGTTGATTTTTCATCTAGATAGTTATAGTTCGTGGCGACAAGCTTCACCTAAATCCTTCTAACCCATTTCAGATGATTGCCCTTGACGCATAGTTATGTACGCAGAGGAAAGAGGGAAAGGAGGAGGAGAAGATTTTTATGTTCGTAAGATCCGTCTTTGGTTTATGATGTATAAATGAGAAAACTATGTCTGAATTTGTAGACGTACTGTTTGTCCTTTATACATATAATCAGATGCTCAAATCTGAGGAGGACAATTTAATCCTCAGGCAGGTGATCTCACCTGTCAGGAGAAAACCCATAATTGCCAAGTCCCTGGCCAATTTTTATGTACAAATGCTTCTCATTAACAACTTGGAGATCCCCTTTCCATTTTTTCCGTTGAGAATAGGGTGTGAACAAACTCAAGAACTTAAAATAGTCAGCAAGCAAAGGATCAAATGGAAGAGAGTTCATTTACACGGTAAAAGATAAAAATCAACTAATAGATGAAAATCACCAGAAACAGATTAGTCTATTCCAAAACCTTGAGCAGTTAGGATGGTCACTAACCCTTTCTTTAGAGCAGGAAACTCTGGTGACTAGCCCTACTTTCAGCATGGGCTCCTGTCGGTTGAGAAGCATCAGCAAAGTCCGCCGCCCCCCCCCCCCCCCTTCCCGGAACCACCAGCAACGCGTTTAACGGGTACCAGTTGATTGACAAGTTCCAGAGCTGCACCAACTTAAGAAGCTGAAGATTTCTACCCCAACCAAGAAACTGCTCAAAAAGATGCCACCTTAGGAACATCCACAGGAAACTTGTCAATCTCCTTCATCCAGGGACTTCTCTCCTTTGCTGGGTTTACAGTTCTTAGAGCCTTCCATACAGCACTGTTACATTTGAATCCTGAACCAAATGCTATCTGCCACACCCTGTCTCCTCTTTTCACTCTTCCTTTAACTTCTGTATAAGCCAATTCGTACCACAACGAGCTGCTTGACGTGTTCCCAAACCGATACAGAGTCATCCTCGATGGCTCCATGTGCCACTCAGAAAGCTGCAAGTTCTTCTCCAGTTCATCAAGAACAGCTCTCCCACCAGCATGAATGCAGAAATGCTCGAAAGCGAGTTTAAAATCCGGAATATAGGGCTTGAGTTTCATCTTGAGTAGTTTCTTTCCAACCAGTGTAGCAAAGAAAAGCAATTGTTCAGACATTGGCAAAACAAGAGGCCCCAGAGTTGTGATATTGGTCTTCAACGCGTCACCAGCTACCGCCATCAGCTCCTTTGACAAGGAGACACCAATCCTTCCATCAGCATCTTCTTCTTGTGTGACACAGGCAAAGCACTTGTCATCAGCACCTTTATGTGTCCGGACTGTGTGAACCAGTCTATACTTTGATCTTCTCCTTTCAGAGAATTTATTTGACAGCAGTATTGCAGCTCCCCCCATTCTAAACAAGCAATTTGACACAAGCTTTGACCTATCATTCCCAAAGTACCAATTTTGGGTGATGTTCTCTGTGCTCACAACCAAAGCATACGAGCCCGGATGGACCTGAAGAAGCTGTTTAGCAAGATCAATAGAAATTAGACCTGCACTGCACCCCATTCCACCTAAGTTATAGCTAATTATGTTACCACGAAGCTTGTAATGATTAATGATCATAGCAGACAAGGACGGAGTTGGATTAAACAAGCTACAATTGACCACCAGGATCCCGATATCTTTAGACTTAACTTTAGTCTTGGACAAAAGCTCATCAATAGCACCAAACATGACCGTCTCAGCTTCTTTTCGCGCTTCTTGCATTGACGGATTTGGAGGTATGTTAAGAACAGCCTCAGGAAGATAGGTGTTATCTCCAAGACCAGACCTTTGAAGGATTTTCCTTTGAAACTCAAGATTCTCTTCTGAAAATGCACCGACCGCCCTCGAGTGTTCCATGAAGATCTTTAGGGTGCATCTTCTAGCTTCATCAGGCTTGTAGCATGAGAAATCAACAAGGTACACGGGGCGAGGCCGGGTCATGAAATACACAGTGGATACAAAAACCAGGAGTGTTGAGCAAAGGATCACTGATACAAGATTGTATTGAAGATTATCCCAAAGATCATACCAATCTGTAGGTGACAAAGTGGAGATATGGGCTGCAATAAGGACTATGAAAGGACTAATGAAAAGATACATTCCATGTGTGATTAGGTAATGGTATCCAAGTTTAACATACTTCAAGTTGATGGATTTCTTGTAATCTGGGAGCTTCAATGATGAGGGTGAAATCAGTGGTGTTCTGTTGTTTGATTCTGCCATTGTTTCCCCCTGTTATAATCAATCAAAAAATTACTATAAGGTATCCCAAATGTGAATCAAAATCCAACTTTCTCATATACACAACATATAGTGTAATGAATCCCAAAATGCCAAATGTGAATCAACACTTTCTCATATGTACATCATTGTTCAAAATTCCATATATCTTGGAGAGTAACATGCTATGAGAAAAAAGGGGAGAAACCCAGATCCAAGATTAAAGAAAATATTGATGCATTATTCATTAGATAAACATAAAGAAAGGAAATTTAAAATTAAAATAGGAAACAAGCCTAGAAAGAAGGCTGACCTGTTAGATTAAAATAGCTCCCAGATTGATTGAAATAGAGAGAAGACAAGAGTTTGGATATTTTTCTTGGGTTATCTTTCTAATCTTTCCACCAGACAAGATAAAATGGAGTTGAAGATGAAAGGCATCTGCTGCAGGAGTGAGAATAACATGCAATGCCATCAAAATATTAATGGTGCAAATTACATATAGATAAAAACAGAGAATGTGACAAACAGAGGCGGCGCAGTTTGGTTTTCAGATACCAAGAGTGATTGTTTATGCTTGGCATTCTAAAAATGGGAATAAATTTTCTTCCCTAATAATGATAATTTCCTGGTGAGCCTCCCAGAACACTAACCTCATAAATTTACGCACGGTACAGAGAGAGGCCGAATCGCAAAACGATTTGATATACATAACTTACCTTATACTTTTTTGTTCAAAAGACTGTTTTAACAATTCGAACTCATGACTTCAAGGTCACAAAACAACAACCTTACATGTTATTCTAACGCCTGTCCTCGATGATAATCCTATATATTCTATTTAAATGATACTCTAAAATTTTAAAAATATTTAAAACATCTTAATACATTAAATCTATTTGATATAATAAGTAGAATAAAACATTTTCCATGTCTCCTTAATTAGGAATTAGGATAGAGAGGAGACGTCAAGAGTCATATCCTCTTTATGAGTCTTTAATATGGGGAAAAGTCAGAATTAAAGGCCATTGAAGAATGTCTTTATCATAATCATGACTATAATCAAATTTTCCTTTCGCGCTTCTTCCTTCTGTTTTTTTTTTTTCGTCCCTCTCTTGTAAGATTTGTCTACAGTTTTTTCTTTTCTTTTGCAAAAGTAAATAAAACAGGTTACGAGTCCTTATTTTTATTTATTATTTTATAAAATACAATCTAAAACATGTTTAAACATACCTTTATGTATCTTCTTCCCCTTTATGATTATAGAATAAAAAAGGACAATATTTTGTTAAAATACTATCTATTGTCTGGTATGGTTGTTCATTGGGGTTTATGGCCATGCTTCACTTGGAAAGAAAAAAAAGGAAAAGGAAGATAAAGTATAATGTTGATCATTCCAGAAAGAAAAGAAATAGTGATATAGAATTTTGAATTTGTTAACGTAACTTGATACATGTGTCACTTGATTTCAGTTTAGAGTTATTTTGACACACATCAACTGAATAATAAGACACTGAAAATAATTGAATAATGATTGTACAATCTTCACTTAAATCACATAGAAAATGTTGAGGGAAAAAAGTCTCTCATGTTAGGTGAAATTTCCATATAAGAATTTGATCTTTTTGTTCTCCTAGAGATGTTGTGAGTAAAAAGTAACTTACAATAAGTTTTTCAAAGGGAATTTTGTTTTGTTTTTGCCTTTGCATTATATATTCATATATACGTTTATGATTATTTTAATACTGGAAACTTCCTATTTTTAATATCGGAAGCTTTCTATTTATATTTACTAAATTCCTTTACTAACACACTAGTGCATCATACCCCCTACTATTGTTTCATTTATGTAGGTACATATATAGTTGGTGGTATCACTGGAATCAAATTCTTTATCTCCTGGGATAGAGGTATTGTTTGTCTGTCGCTCACCTCCAGATCCTAACGATAGCTTTTGGTGCTGTTGAGATATACTAGGTATAATTTATTGCTTTCTATATGTCTGGACTAATGTCTATGATAATTGTCCGAATAAATTTGTAGAGTTGTAATAGTAGTGTGCCCTTAAAAAAGGGTTGGTGTAGCGCCCCGCTCTCGTGCCCTAGTATCGGAAACGGTGCACCCGCCGTAGTCTACTTCGAGAACTACAAAGCGTCGCTCAAATCTCTTACACGTCAGCAGTGACGTAGAAAATTTCGCAGCGGAAACGAAATAAATAAAATAAACATTCATTTTATTTCAACGTTTCAAATCCATCATCAAAAGTACCATGTCTAAGTTCATTATTACATTTCATCATAAAGAAATAAATTGCCATAGAAAACATCTTCTTGCTCTAACTACCCCACTGCCCAAATTCAGCTCCGTCTTCTATGTATATATAGTCATACTCCTGCTCACCTGGGGAAAAATAAAGGGGTGAGTGATATAGAAATATCACCCAGTAGGTTTTCGCCTCTTTCCGAACAATTTCATATATGGCAACAAATAGCACGTAGCACATGTATAAACATGCATAACTAAGTAAATAAATAAAAGCATAACACAACAAATATGCAGTGTCATGATGTATGCTTGTGTCACACGCAACGACATCTCCACATACGAATGTCTGTCTCTCTACCGTGCAATGCATGAACCTCGAGGTGATCCTACCACACGCCTCGTCAGGCCACACGCCCCGTCGGGCCACACGTCTCATAGGGTCACACGCCTCGTAGGGCAACACGCCTCGTAGGGCAACACGCCTCGTAGGGCAACACGCCTCGTAGGGCAACACGCCTCGTAGGGCCACACGCCTCGTAGGGCAACACGCCTCGTAGGGCAACACACGCCTCGTAGGGCAACACGCCTCGTAGGGCAACACACGCCTCGTAGGGCCACACGGCACATAGGCCAATGCAATGCTCGTGCAATGAATGCGAGTGCAATATGTCAAATAGCACATTTTTCCCTACACACTTCCACATCTTTCATTACTGCTCTTGTTTACTCTTAATTCTAATTTAACAACTTTTCTTTATAACAAATATATATTTATTTACCAATTAGTGTAACTATTTATTTATTTTTTGTTTGATTACCTAAGGTATCCTAAAATACACCTTAATTAATTTTCTTTTTTTTTCTTTTACTTATTTTTTTATGCTTTCCGTAAACTGCCTTGATAAATATTGGCAATATATATAAGTATATTCTTTTTTTAAAACAGTTTCCGTTTTTTTAAGATTTGAAATCAGCACTATTTTTTTCGGAACCTTTTTTTTCCCTTATAAGAAAGCTATTAACATTTGTTATTAACATTTGTTTTTTCCCCTTTTTATCTATCTTTCTAACCCAACCCAATTTTCTTTATAACAAACTAACACAAACCAATTTTTTTACAACAAACAACCCCAATTCACCCCTCCCCAAAACCCAATCCGAACAGTCCCCCTATAGCCCACAGCTCTAGCGCGCCCAGCCCACCAGTGTCAGGCCCAAGGTTTTTTTCCTTCTACTGCCAATCGACCCAAATAAGCCTCTCTTTCATTTTGCCCTGCCAGCACACAGGCCGGCCCACCAAAGCTCATCCAGAATCAGGCTTTTTCTTTCATCTCTTTATTTTATTTCAGCCCAAACATCTATAGTTCCCCAATCTCCATTCTATTTTCATTTTGGATATACAACTAATACTTAAATTCTACACTTACTATTATAGACAACAAAACAGCCGAACATATCATTCTTTTTTTTTGTTCTCGTTATTATTAATTTTTTTTATATAACTCTTACGATAATATTATGTAACACAAAATTTTTTCCTAAAACTGACTTATACAATTCTAATACATAATATAAAATTTAAACAATTAATCTATTTTCCTTTTTATATTTTCTAGCCAGACACAAAATACACAATAACCATACACAACTATTTATATGCAACAAATGAAGCAACTACAACATATAACATGTCAACTTGAATTAGCATGTCAAATAACCAATAATGTAACAAATAACAAATAATCACATATATGAAATTAACTCAAAAAGAGAGAGGTCACCTACCTCTTGGTTGTAAAACTAACAATTTTTGGTGATGATATGATGGCTGTGGTGGTGCACTTCCTCCTTCCTTCTCCTTTCTTTTCCTTTCTTTTTCTCCCTTTTATTTTATTCATGTTAACCTCTCAACACTATTTTTCTTTCTTCTCTTTTTCTTGCCGAAAACCAACGGCACTCTCTTTTTTTTTTCTTTAGCCAATTGGCCTTTTATATTCAATAGAAATTAAAGGTTCATTCCCCCTTAGTTAACTAGGATAGGTTAGTATTAATGGGTATTAAAGGTGGGTAATTTGAAAGGTTTTGCTTTATTGTTGCTACTATTATTATTCAATTAAAAATATTATGTCTTTTTTTTCTATTCTTATTATCTTTTTTTAAATTCAAGTTTTCATTTTATTTTTTTTTGTTCATACGGGTTATAACAGTCTACCCCCCTTACAATAAGTTTCGACCTCGAAACTTGTGTATGGTGTAATTAATGACTTTGAATGATTTTACTTGATTCATCCACCTACATAATGATCAAACTATACATCCATTGCAAATGTTGATATGCTCACATTACCCTTTATCGACATATGACTAAAACCTCAGAATCATTC
Organism: Eustoma russellianum; assembly: GCA_036186865.1. NCBI lineage: Eukaryota > Viridiplantae > Streptophyta > Magnoliopsida > Gentianales > Gentianaceae > Eustoma > Eustoma russellianum. The sequence continues at coordinate 3,715,103 of AP025044.1, forward strand.
CTTGTATACATACAAGTAATTTCTAATCCATTTCTCTTTGATTATTTAAGATCATAACATAATCTATCTATGATTATCGAATCAAATTAAGGGTATTGTCATCATACCGGGGTTCTATAACCCAAACGCCGATGTATAACGTACTTGTATCTACGGCCATCAGCATCTCTCTAAAATCACTTCTTAGATATACTATAATCTTTAACTTAATTCTCTATAATGACGACTTATAAACCTTCATTTATACCATTTGACGTGTATCAGTCAACTTATTGTAGTCTATAATTCCGAATTCTTAACTTGTCATATATGATTAATCTCCTAGTTACATGTCCAAAATAAGCACATGTCTAAAATATCCATAGTCCTCCGATTTATAACTCCTTACACTTCATAGATATAGAATCAAGTCTCAAAATCAATTCTAATACACTTACGAGCTAGTTCTATGATCATGTCCTTACTTTTCTCAGATATATCATCAACACCCTAGTATACTAAGTATGCGCATGGACATATTTCCTTCACTTTAAAGTAGTTTACGTAACTATAACTCTAACTATTTGAAATAATATACATTCTAATTTTTATAAACACAGGACTCATGGTATCATATATGTGTTTTCCCAAAGTAGTGTCTCAAATGACCATTTGTAGAATAACGGTACAACTTACTTTGCAAAGTATTGCATTAAAACAGTTGAAACACAACAATCTCAAACTTTTTTTTTTAACAAAATGATTTTAGTACGCTTTCTTTTTCATTACAAAGAAACACAAATTCTGAAAACTTTGTTTTGTTTCACAAATTAAGTACGTTCATCGTAAGCAGACGAATCTATTCAAAAACATTACATGATACACTACTTGCAAAGTCGATGGTTGACAAATAAATTTATTTAGAGAAATTAGTATGCCTAAACGAAAATTTGAGAAATATATTAAATATGTAAACATATCGTTCTTTGAAAACATCGATGTTTAAAAGAAATGTATCTATCTTCCGGAGTTGTCGGAGTAGTTGAAATTTTATTATGTAGATATACAAATTCGGAGAAGAATATAGCCTTGTAACGTAATATACTAACATTTGGAACTAGTTGAAATGTTTAGTAGCATAAATCGTTGAAATACCTTTGGAGTATAAAATATATCTTGGTGTACGTGCTTATACGAAAACGTTTAACTATTTGAAAAGAAAATAATATTCCAATACTTCGTATAATTATTTTCTAAGTCACCCCTTTAGTGAAAAATCCATTTATGTACCATTTCTTATAAATCCTTCACCTAAATTGTCCAACTCTAGTATGTCATACTAACTATTAATTGACTTAGGAAATTCTAATTCACCATGCTTCTGCATGTCACGCTGATCCACTGTACCTCGTTACTTGGTTATTTGATCCATTACTTTTATTTTAGTTCATATGAAAGGCAACCACTACTTATTCATACGTTGTTTTAATTCACTCCTACAAAGTTCAAGTCAAATGTCTCGAGGACAACCCTTAACCAACGATTTGTATATCATTCCACTATATTTACTATGTTAATGCGCACTCATCACACTAATCAATATCTCTAGTAATACTAGTTGCTTTGACCTATTATCATAATCCCACATTCAACATCTTAACCCTAGTCCATAAATGATCTCTTTCGCCAAACTCTACTGATCATATCACTTATAGATCGTTACTTAGTTTCTACCATTCTACTATACATCATCCCTTAGTATCTACGATCTCAACATAGATCTAGTCGCGTTCTGACATACTGCTAACTAACTTCAGTTACCATAATGGTATCGGGTCTCATGCTGCTGCTACCATAAAGCAGTTTGAGTGACCACCTGACATATTATTACGTCAACATAAAGTCTACAGTAGGGTATTTTGGTTATGGTATGCCCTAGGTACATGTGTTCCTTAACCGATCGACTTCATAAGTTTAGGATCATAACTTATTTCAAGGATTGTTCTTAGCGTCGTTATTTCCTAAGTCTAAGATCACGTCTTATTTCTAAAATCATGCTTAATATATATTTATGACTACAATCAGTACTTATATCCAGATCGTCGTCTAATGTTTAGATCAACTCTTAATCAAAATCGTCACTTACATCTAAGTCTATGACTTATATTCAGGGTCATCGCTTCTAACTGAGACCAGTACCTATATTCAAGATCATCGCTTACGTTCAGATCATCACTTATGTCTAAGTTTGTGACTTAAAAGCAAATCGTAACTTAAATTTCTAATATTATGACCTGAAGTTACATTCCCATCGTGGATCTAGAACCATTCTTTGAAGATCGTACTGTCTGCACATATACCTCTTAAACTCATTACGAAATTATATCCATATGATCGACGGTGTCAGTTGTGCTTCGCCACCACCCCTCTGCATCTTCTTGTGCTTGGGATAATCCCCTGCTTCTAGGGTTTTCACCACCATTTCCTCCATTACCGTCTTGTTCATGTCTTGCTGGCATTTTCTTAGAAATTAGAACGGTAGAAAATATATTTATTTAAATACATGCTAAGTTATGAGGCATTTTAGGAATTTCTAACAACTTAAGGGGTTGCATGCAAAGGTTCAGCGGTAATTTAGGAAAGTATGTCGTTTACGGAATTCATGCTAAAGTTAGAGGCAGAATGGTAATTAATTAAGGAAACAATCGCTCACCCTCGTACCCCTCAACCCGATCATAACTTAAATATAAGATCATCACTTAGGCATATATTGCTTCTCAGGGGTAAAATTGTCATTTTTAAGAAAAAGATCGTAGCTTAAGTCTAAGTGATCTAGTTAATCTTGTGTTTCCGAGGCGGATCTGGAGCCTCGGCTCTGATACCACCTGTAGCGCCCCGCTCTCGTGCCCTAGTATCAGAAACGGTGCACCCGCCGTAGTCTACTTCGAGAACTACAAAGCGTCGCTCAAATCTCTTACACGTCAGCAGTGACGTAGAAAATTTCGCAGCGGAAACGAAATAAATAAAATAAACATTCATTTTATTTCAACGTTTCAAATCCATCATCAAGTAAGTACCATGTCTAAGTTCATTATTACATTTCATCATAAAGAAATAAACTGCCATAGAAAACATCTTCTTGCTCTAACTACCCCACTGCCCAAATTCAGCTCCGTCTTCTATGTATATATAGTCGTACTCCTGCTCACCTGGGGAAAAATAAAGGGGTGAGTGATACAGAAATATCACCCAGTAGGTTTCCGCCTCTTTCCGAACAATTTCATATATGGCAACAAATAGCACGTAGCACATGTATAAACATGCATAACTAAGTAAATAAATAAAAGCATAACACAACAAATATGCGGTGTCATGATGTATGCTTGTGTCACACGCAACGACATCTCCACATACGAATGTCTGTCTCTCTACCGTGCAATGCATGAACCTCGAGGTGATCCTACCACACGCCTCGTCAGGCCACACGCCCCGTCGGGCCACACGCGTCGTAGGGCCACACGCCTCGTAGGGCAACACGCCTCGTAGGGCAACACGCCTCGTAGGGCCACACGCCTCGTAGGGCAACACGCCTCGTAGGGCAACACACGCCTCGTAGGGCAACACGCCTCGTAGGGCAACACACGCCTCGTAGGGCCACACGGCACATAGGCCAATGCAATGCTCGTGCAATGAATGCGAGTGCAATATGTCAAATAGCACATTTTTCCCTACACACTTCCACATCTTTCATTACTGCTCTTGTTTACTCTTAATTCTAATTTAACAACTTTTCTTTATAACAAATATATATTTATTTACCAATTAGTGTAACTATTTATTTATTTTTTGTTTGATTACCTAAGGTATCCTAAAATACACCTTAATTAATTTTCTTTTTTTCTTTTACTTATTTTTTTATGCTTTCCGTAAACTGCCTTGATAAATATTGGCAATATATATAAGTATATTCTTTTTTTAAAACAGTTTCCGTTTTTTTAAGATTTGAAATCAGCACTATTTTTTTCGGAACCTTTTTTTTCCCTTATAAGAAAGCTATTAACATTTGTTATTAACATTTGTTTTTTCCCCTTTTTATCTATCTTTCTAACCCAACCCAATTTTCTTTATAACAAACTAACACAAACCAATTTTTTTACAACAAACAACCCCAATTCACCCCTCCCCAAAACCCAATCCGAACAGTCCCCCTACAGCCCACAGCTCTAGCGCGCCCAGCCCACCAGTGTCAGGCCCAAGGTTTTTTTCCTTCTACTGCCAATCGACCCAAATAAGCCTCTCTTTCATTTTGCCCTGCCAGCACACAGGCCGGCCCACCAAAGCTCATCCAGAATCAGGCTTTTTCTTTCATCTCTTTATTTTATTTCAGCCCAAACATCTATAGTTCCCCAATCTCCATTCTATTTTCATTTTGGATATACAACTAATACTTAAATTCTACACTTACTATTATAGACAACAAAACAGCCGAACATATCATTCTTTTTTTTTTGTTCTCGTTATTATTAATTTTTTTTTATATAACTCTTACGATAATATTATGTAACACAAAATTTTTTCCTAAAACTGACTTATACAATTCTAATACATAATATAAAATTTAAACAATTAATCTATTTTCCTTTTTATATTTTCTAGCCAGACACAAAATACACAATAACCATACACAACTATTTATATGCAACAAATGAAGCAACTACAACATATAACATGTCAACTTGAATTATAGCATGTCAAATAACCAATAATGTAACAAATAACAAATAATCACATATATGAAATTAACTCAAAAAGAGAGAGGTCACCTACCTCTTGGTTGTAAAACTAACAATTTTTGGTGATGATATGATGGCTGTGGTGGTGCACTTCCTCCTTCCTTCTCCTTTCTTTTCCTTTCTTTTTCTCCCTTTTATTTTATTCATGTTAACCTCTCAACGCTATTTTTCTTTCTTCTCTTTTTCTTGCCGAAAACCAACGACACTCTCTTTTTTTTTCTTTAGCCAATTGGCCTTTTATATTCAATATAAATTAAAGGTTCATTCCCCCTTAGTTAACTAGGATAGGTTAGTATTAATGGGTATTAAAGGTGGGTAATTTGAAAGGTTTTGCTTTATTGTTGCTACTATTATTATTCAATTAAAAATATTATGTCTTTTTTTTCTATTCTTATTATCTTTTTTTTAATTCAAGTTTTCATTTTATTTTATTTTTGTTCATACGGGTTATAACAGTTGGGGTCTCCTCACCCCTATTTTCCTCACCCCCTTTGTGACCGCGCGACACGTGGCAGCAAGGGTGGGTGGTGAGGCTAGATGAGGGTCACCTGCATCTAGCCTCACCAACCCCATTTGCTGCCACATGTCGTGTTTTCATGCGTCACCGCACCCCCATACGGTGAGGGGATCCTATCCCCTTAAAAAAACTCAAGCTTCTTGATCAAATAAGTTTTTTGAATTTGAGATAGGAGTGAACTGAAGATTTATTTATTTTTCACTTAAACAGAACTTCAACAATCACCAACACATTATTCCAACTATGTCAAATTTTCGGTCATTAAAAGACCAAAAAAAAAGAACGTGTTTTAATTTATTTGAGCGAATTAGATATACATATACGATAGCAAATAGGTCAAGGTTATTTCATTTTCTATTTAAGTTGTTAATATCACATATTCCCATAACAACTAAGAGTATTCTCGTCTATCGCTGTGTTTAGTGGATGAAATGTTTTTCCTTTTCTTCAGCCATATGTCCCGTCCTTTCCTTTCACCTAGTATATATACAAATATATGATACCAATAGTTCATTTTCATCTCCATGTGATTGATATACTTAAATATTTCAATCTGTATTTTAGCCAGTTTCCATTTTTTTTATAATTTTTATCTCTATTCGTCACCGCGCGACACGTGGCAGCAAGGGTGGGTGGTGAGGCTAGATGAGAGTCACTCGCATCTAGTCTCACCACCCACCCCTACTGCCACGTGTCGCGTGGTGACGAGTGTGGTGAGGAGAAAGTAGGGTAGGAGATCTCATCTCTACCCATTGACATAGAGGCTTCTGCCTACGGCGGGATATGAGGGTCGGATGTACGCAACTATATTCATGTGTTGAAAACACACAGAGGTTGTTTCCCAATGACCTATAATGATGCTTCAAGTTGTGTCGATCAACTGCTACTTCACAATATACGAAGCACAACCAATTTAATGAGTCATTTTGTTTTATTCCATCATATTTCAAAATTGTTAATACTTTCGCTAACAATAAATGAAATATTATACTCATCCCATTTCAAAATTGTTATTATAGTCTAACATAAGTACATATTTCAATTTAGGACAGCATTTTTAAGATGGAGAAAGTATACGTTAAGTCCTATCCCAACAACAGGCTTTCGACTAGTAAGAGCAGAGTAGAAAACATTAGAGAGAAAAGACAGTGAGTAGATTAATGAAAAGGGAAGATTTTAATCACTATGGCAACACCTTTTTAGTTCCACTCTAGCAGTCGAAACACTATAGAATTGAAAATCAGAATTAGAGTATTGTGGGTGCTCCGTACAGGATAGGATCTTTGTTATGACCGAAATATATATATATAGTAGATATATGTATACATAAATGTTATCAAATAATAATAATAATAATCATGATAATGATAAAAAAAAAGATGATGATGACAATAAGGATAACTATAACTAATAGTATTAGAATCACATTAGGAAACCTAAACCAAAACCAAATGGGAAAAAACCTAAAATCTACCCTAACTTCCCACCATATATACGCTTATACGCATTAGCCACACACACACAAAAACAAAAAAAACGCACGGCAAAAAAAAAAAAAGAGAGAGAGAGAGAGGGAGAGAGCGAGAGAAGAGAGAAAAGAGAGAAGAAGAAGGGAGGCGAGACCCCGAACCCAAGTTTTAGTCTGTCAAATTATTCGTGTTATCGTCAATCGAGGTAGGTGCCTCTTCCCCCCTCAAACGGGTATAATACATGCATTCCTTGATGATATATTTTATGTGATTTACTTGTTTTAATTATTTATATCATAAATGTGTATTTGTTTATAATTGAAAAGCATGAGGTAACTGTTTACTTGCTGCTATGTATGTGTATGAATGTGAATTTGATGGTATGATTGGATTAGGGTGAGAATATTCTTGAAACAACTCAAAAGATTAGGGATTTACATACTTAGGAGGTTTAAAAAATTTCGTTTTGGCCTTAGAATAACATCATCTAGCCCGGAATAGGTTAGGATTGGTTGAAAATCAAAAAAACGGGTCTGACGGACGCGTTTCAGGGGGTGGCGCGTGGGGCCCACGCGCGGCCCCTGACGGCGCGTCCGGACACGTGATGAAGTGTCCACCTTCAAAAGTTGCGTCTCGTTATAACGAGTTCAACGCAACTGGTTTGAGGTCAATCGGAGTTAAAACGAAGATTTTATGGAGGTTAGAAGAAATAGAAAAAAAAGTTAAAAAAAAAATACTGTTGGACCGGCCAGGCTGCCGGACCGGACCGGATGGCCAGCGGACCGGACCAGGCAGCAGGCCGGCCCAAGGCGAAAAAAATAAAAAAAAATCTGGAAAATTAATTTCTGAAATAAATAAATAATAAATAATTAATTAAAATTAGTTTAAAATTCCATAAAAATATATTTAATTATCAGAAAATTTTAAATAAATTCCAGAAAATATAAAAGGTTAAAATAAAATTATTTCTACTTAATTTCTGAATTTTGATAAATGTAAGTAATTAAAATAATTAATAATAAATAGAATTAAATAAGGAAAAATTAGTAGAAAATTCTAGAAAATTAGCACAAGCTAAGGAAAAATAAAATGAATGCTAAATAACCACTTTCCAATATTTATAAATTTTATGAAGCTAAATATTGAGTGCCTGAGATGGTGAGGATGAGCGTACGGGCCCCAGACGACTAGTGTTGAGTGCCGGAGTTGGTGAGGATGGGCGTACGGGCCCTAGGCGATTTTGTTTTTGCATTCATGACACGTGCATTGCATTGGGAGTGGGCTGAGATGTACGGGTCTCAGACGCTCGAGTGAAGAGGATCATGGTGTACGGGCCATGGATACTTGGTTATGGTGGATCGTGGTGCACGGGCCACGGGCATCGGTTGGGGTGGATCGTGGTGTACGGGCCACGGGGATCCGCAAGGGTGGATTGTAGTGCACGGGCTATAAGCATCCAGTCAATCCCGGGATCATGCATTGCATATAGGTCTATGGCATATTGCATGACATGATTCTTGTTGCGTGTGACACGTTAATTGAGCATGCATCACATACTTGCGCATTTTTATGTGGAGTGCTTTACTTACCGCATTTACTTTATCTTAGGCATGTTATCTTATATTTATGTGCTATGTGCTATGTGGCTATATCATTTCAGTATGTACGTTTTGTATTTGTTTGAGGCGGACATCTACTGGGTGATTTCTGTCACTCACCCCTACTTTCCAGGTGAACTGGATGAGAACCACGAGCACATCTTCATTGAGGACGGGGCGGACATAGCAGAGTGGGCTGGTTGAGAGCTGCGGCTAGGATATGAGGGGACGCTGCAGCTGTTTTGTTCTTATTTATATTTGAGGATTTCCACACACTACTTAACTATTTTATTTCCAGAGTTTTTATTTAGCAATGTAATGACGGTTATTGAAGTTTAATATATGCTATGATTTACGTTTCTGTGAAAACATTTCTACGTCATTTTGACAAGTAAGAGATAGATTCGACGCTTTGTATTCTCCTTAGTGAGATACGGCGGGTGCACTGTTCCCGATGTTAGGGCTCGGGAGCGGGGCGCTACAGATCTACTCTCCTACTTTTCTCTCACTCCACTACTCATCGCACGATACGTGACAGCAGAAAGAACTGATGAGACTGGATAGGTGATCTTAATCTAGCCTTACCACCCCTTTGCTGCTACATGTCGCGCAGTAAACAATGAGGTGAGGATAAAGCGGTGAGGGTATCTTAACCCTGCTCGTACACCTAATTTACAAGTTGATATTACAGTATTTTTCTAAAACCATGGAAAGAATAGGGAAAATAATAAATTAGTCAGAAGCTACACAATACTAAACCCAACATTACATAATTCCATTTTAGAATTGAGACCCTATGACTCGATATCTCTTCACCCTCAATTTCCTCACCCCTTTTGTGACCACACGACACGTGGCAGCAAGAGAGGGTGGTGAAGCTAAATGAGGGTCACCTGCATCTAGACTCACCACCTCTCCTTGCTGCCACGTGTCACACGGTCACGTATCACTGCACTTCCTCACAGTGTGGGTATCCTATCCCCTCTCTATCGAGCAGTGATACCCCCTTTCAAATTTCAGAGTCCACACAAGAGAATAAGTGGGAGAGAATAGCCGGTGTTAGATCACATATATGGCCTCTAACAAATAACAACAGTCACTTTCCCATATTCCGCAAAACGAATAATAGATGAGCCACGTACAAATGAACCAGAAATGGTTAAAAAGGAAAGAATTTCCAATGACTAGACATCGTTGAATGTTTTTTTAACATAAAAAGTTATACCCTAACACCGTATCCTCTTACTGTTCCAACCCCAAGAAGCTTCATGAAGGATGTAAATAAAAAACTTGTTTTTAGGATACTCATGTGCTAAGGAAGAGCCTTGAAATCATCTTGATTATGTCTTCATGATCATATGATGAGGAGAAGCATACACGTATTGAGTAAGAGGGAAATATATAATTTTGTATAAAAAAGTCAGAGTTTGAAACATTTAAATAGCTCAAATATCATTTTTTCAAACAAAAATATCTTTTAAAAGCATGTCGTTTTGAAATCATCAAAAAAGAGGAGATAGTTAGAGTATGAAATATTTTGATGAAGTTAAAAGATGTTTGAAAAAAGTTAAAAAGGCATTTTATACTTTGGAAATAGAACAAAATGACAAAAACACACTATCAGACATAGATCTCTCATATATCTCGATCTATGTATACCTTGGTCTATAAAAATGTGACATAGATCGATCTATGTAAGAACTGTATGAAATGAAAGCATATTGTCCAATATCGATCTCTTAGGTTGAAGCACATCGGTCGATCGATATGACATCGGTCTCTAAAATAAGAGACTTCGATTGATCTATGTGGTAAAGGTTCAAAATTTAAACCACAGTGTCCAACATCGATCTCTCAGTCTGAAGACATTGATCAATCGATGTGTACATCAGTCTCTCAAAGAAGAGACACCGAGCGATTAATGTAGGTAAGGTGCAAAACTTGAAACAACATTGTAAGACATTTATCTCTCAACCTGAAGACATCGATCGATCTATGTTTACATCAGTTTCTAAAATATGAGATATAGATTGATCCATGTAGCCCGAAATTCAAATTTTTACAGCCGTTGGACAAAATCTACAGAAGATTGTTAAAGTGTTTTCTCTGTCCAATCTTGATCAAATCTCTTGCAGACTTTCCTCAAACGACAATAATGTTTTTTTGACTATTGTAAACATGTCAAAGATATTTTAGGTGGCTATGCAACGTTAAATCCAACTATAGGAGGGCTAAAGACTATTTGGACATCTTCAAGACACGTGATTAAGTTGAAGACTGTATGGAGGCTACAAAAATATGGCTCGCACCCTCTATATATTGAAGAAGCTCAGAAGAGGCAGACACATACTTTTATCTTCCTCAAGCTTCATTTGCCATTGTTGTAATAAGCTGTCAAATGTGCAAAAGTGCTTAAAGTCTATTAAGCTCTTGTTATTTGTTTTTATTATTGTATTGTGAGAGTAGAAGTCTAACATAAAAAGAAACTATATATATATATTTGATCTCTTACTTATGATTTAGACTTATTAGAAAGTTTGATCCAACTACTTCTCAAAAACCCATTTGGTGAAAGTTCTTCGAAAAAACTTTTTTGAAGTTGTGAAGAGGCAAGAATTTGTTCTTGTTTATAGCTGATGCTGCTGATATTTCACGAAGTGTTTTTATGCAACAAGTTGATATTGTAGTTGTGACTTGCACTAGTTATTAGTTTGAGTATTGTTATTGTTATAGTTCCTTCTTCAAGGTAATATAAAAAGTTGCTGTTGAACATCCATTTTGAAAACAAAGAGGCAGTGTAGTAGAATCAAATAGATTTGAGCCACTCTATACCGTGTCTCTTCATATACTATTTCTCGATTCTTCTTTATCTTTTTGAAGAATTTTTGAGTGTGCTTGAACAAAATCAAAAGAAGCCTAGAAAATAGCCCAACATCTATTCACCTCCCTCTAAAGTGTTTGTGACCGACCTAACAGATTATAACTAGACAAAAAGGCCATGATTTGCTACTTTGGTATTAAAAAAGGACACTGTAAGAAGAACTGTACCAAATATCATGCTTGGCTAAAAGAGAAAGATACATTTACTTCTTTTGACACTTGGCAGATTGATTCTGGTGCCACTACTCATGTTGCTGTATCTATGCAGGGTTGCCTCTACCATCGAAGACCAAGTAATGTTGAAAGATATATTTATCCATAAGATGACAATAAGGCATAAGTTGAAGCTATTAGACATTTCAAGATATTAATACTGGATTTTATTCATATTTGTATGAGACTTTTGTAGTACCGTCTTATAGGTGGAACTTAATTTCTATTTCTAGTTTAGACAAGAATGGTTTTTCTTGTAAGTTTGAATACAAAAGTTTTAGCTTTTTTCTTGCATCTGAATTAGTTAGTTATGAAAACTGTCTAATGTTGATGCGTTTTATGCTTTAAGTAATGTTGCTTCATACAATGAATCCTTGAATGCAGCTACTCGAAATGTCAAACATAAATTAACTCAGGAGAATTCAAGTGTATTATGGCATAGTCGTTTATGTCGCATTTCTCGGAAGAGAATGGAACGTCTAGTGCAAAACAAAATTCTTGCACCTTTAGACATGTCAGATTTCAATCCGTGCATTCAGCGTTCTAAAAGGAAAACAAACAAAGGTCCGAAAATATGAAGCCAGATGTGCAACAGATACATTAAAGCTAATCCATACAGACATATGTGGACCATTTCATACATCTACTCGAAATGGACACACATATTTTTTAGCTATATTGATGATTATTCACGATATATCACATATTTTTTATTAAAGAAAAAACTCAAGTTTTGGATATGTTCAAATCCTTTAAAGTTGAATTGGAGTTACATTCAATAAAAGGATTAAACAAGTCATATCAGATCGTGGAGGTGAATACTACGATATATATGACGGATCATGCAAACAATGTAGGGCCTTTTGCTAAGTTCCTAGATAAAAATGGAATAGTGCCACAATATACCATGTTAGATTTGTCTGTCATGAATGGAGTTGATGAATGGTATGTAGTATGATACATTCCAGACAAATACAATAAAGTTTTTTGAGAATATTTTGGTTCTATGGGAAAATAATATGCATCAGTCTATTAATTTGGATGAAAATCATGCAAATCAAAAAGGATGATATATGGATTGTACAAGAACCTGTGCAAACTATTCATGATGTGCAAATAAATACTGATGCAATTGAGGAACCTTTAATATCTCAAGAACTTGTGCATTTAAGACGATTTACTTATGAATGAAGAAATTTTACATCTAATGATTATGTAGTTTATCTTTAAGAACACAAATTTGACATTGCGTGATGGGAGAAGATCCTAAAAGTATCCATCAAGCATTACAACAACAACACAACAACCATACGCAACATATCCCAACAATAGCAAAAGCTATTGCTAAGGTCTGGGAAGAATAAAAGACAGGCAAACAATATCTACATCCCAAGGGATAGAGAGATTGCTTCCAGTGAAACACCCAGCTCTATACGCACCTGCATAGATGACACAGGAATAGAAATATGGTGTGGTAGTGTACTAGTGAAGGAATTTAGTAAACACAAATATAAAGTAAAACAATATTTTTGGAATGCACGGAGTACTTATGATCTGACATGTGGTAAGATAAAAAGTTATTTAAGCTATAAAAATTTTAAAATACTTTTGAAGTAAGTATAACTAGTTAATTCTTGACTAACCAAATAATTTATAAGATATATGTGAGTTTTTATATATAAGAAATCAATAGCTTTCTTTTTTGACATGTATATTCATAAATATCATCATCATGTTACACCACTAGTTACTCTTTTATCTATATTGAAGGCAGCATAAGATCACTCTTTAAAATATCATCGACCTAAGGAAATTGGTTGAATTGACATTACTGTCCTAGAATCAATTTAGAGTTAATGATCTCTTATTCAGTCATTTGAATAGTTAAGTCGATTTCCTAATTGTTTGATGATGATCTAAAACTAATCCAATCATTCAGCTACTTGAATGAAAGGAAATAAAGAATTTAGAATTCATTCAATTTAAATTCAAAGTTACAAGGTCATTCTCTCTTTATAGGAGTTTCTATTGGCTCTAACGGTTTTATTCTTCTACTGTACAGTTGTCACTGTTCATCTACATTGTTATCTGACAGCTACAAAGGTAACGACTAGTTACGTGCTCAGTTCGGGCTAATTTATAGGGGAGATTCTAAGCTACTATATGTAAAAATAGACTGTGTTACATCTCAATTTTAGCTTCGCTGCCTAAGTGGTTGTGACTTCACCCTGTCAACTCGGTTCAGCACACTTTTAATCCAGTTCTTTTATCTTATCCACCTTGGCTCTTCAGTCTTTTGCCTAGGTCACCTCGACAGGCATTATTCCTATCTACTCAGCACAGTTTCACATCAGCCGCTAACTTTATCATCTCATCAGCTTCCTATATTACCTCGTCAGCAGTATTCCTATCTGCTCAGCACAGCTTCACATCAACCGCTAGCTTTATCACCTCAGCAGTTTCTTATATTACCTCGGCAGCTACCTCTTCACCTCGGCCGCTAACTATTTCACCTTGACAGATTCCTATTTCACCTCGCGAGTTACTTCTTTACCTCAGCTGTTAATTGTAGCACACATCGACAACTTTCTATTTCACTTCGGCACAGCTCAGTTGAGCTCGACTGGACTTATATTTATACAAAAATATCTTACCAGCTTTATGAGTACACTTCCATACCTTTCAATTAACTAATTCATCAAAGAGTTTCAAATCATAGCTCACTTAATATTTATTTAGATTGATACATTGTAACTAGAATTAATTCACCGAAACATGCAAAATCCCCTAGCTGACCTGTTAAAAATTTCCACGTAAAAGAATCAAGTAGTGCCATACACGTAATCGGCGTCGGGTAACACACACTCTCCCCATGCCAGCACTGTGCTGTATCATTATACCCAGACGTCAAGAACCTCCCCTCGCTTTTATATAAACCAAACTTACTCCCTTCTATCCTCCAAGCACATCTTCTAACCTCCCCTCCAGCTTCTTCACTCAAAACCCTTTTTTCCCCTCGTTCTCGCAATCAAACTATTTATCTGAAAATGTCTCTCCTTTTCAAGAACATTGGTTCATCCTGCTACAACAAGAAGACCCATGCAATTGCACATCGGAAGTATATGAACGGTGCCGGCAAAAATGACGGCCATTTTGAGAATGCTCCGGCTACATTGTTGGAAGGCGATGATGATGACGACGACGATTACGACTGTGCACCTGCTGCATGAAATTTGATTTCTGATTTATTGAGATGTCTGACTTTTTAAATTTTGCGGCTTAGTTTTTTTTTTTTGGGTTATGGGTTCCTCTTTGATTTCCCAATGTACTCTTCTGACTTTATCAGTACTTACAGCAATAAATCAATTCTACCTTGCTATCACTTTTGTATCACTTATTTTAGATATTTAGGTTTTGACAAACTTTAAGGTATAATAGTTAGTTATTATCTTAAGGGGCAATTATAGATATCACCAATGTAAATTAATCTTTTTCCAACATCCAACTTTATTAGTAATAATTTATACAACAACAACAACAACAACAATCTCCCAGTATATCCCAACGACAACACAAGCTATCGCTAAGGTTTTAGGAGGGTAAGAGGCAGGCAAACAATGCCTCCATCCCAAGGGATAGAGAGTTTGCTTCCAGTAAGACCGTCGGCTCTATATATACCTGCACAAATATCATAATAATATGAATATGTAGTAGTGAAGAGATTTTATTAAACACATATAGAAGTCTTCCGATATTAAAATAGTCATAACAGTGGATATGCACAAATAATTGAAAGACAAAGACCAAAACAAAAATATGCAAAGTCAACCTAAAGTGTAAATACTATCTAATCCTCTAAGTATCCTCTAAGGTATCCTATATCCTACTAACCCCTCTTTAAACTTAATCATTTGTCTCCCTAAACTCCTATCCTGGACCATGTTCTCAGAGAGTGGCAACTCTAGTAAGTCATACCTAATTTGCTCATCCCATGCCAGTTTGAGCATGCCTTTACTCCTCTTCCCTTCTACAGTGAGGCTTTCAATTGTTCTGGCAGACGCCGTTGTCTGTCTCCTCTTGACATGTCCAAACCATCTCAGTCTTCCTTCTCTTATCTTATCTGCTACACTAGTCACTCCAAACCTTTCTCTGTATACCTTATTTCTTATCATGTCTAGCCATGTATACCCACACATCTACCTCAACATCCTCATCTCTGCCAATTCTATCTTCTGTGGCTGTGTTCTCTTGACAAATTAGTAATAATTTATACATCTTTTTAATTTCATAGAGAAAAATGGCGTCTGAAAATTTATAAGAGGGCAAAGGTACTGAAGATGGCAACGAAAACTTTAACTAAAAAAAAAATCTTTTTTCTTAGATAAAGCTTAAAAGATGTTGTGTATAACCCTACGGAAATGATTTTTTTCTTACAGTTGTGAGTCAAGCTTGACGACAGTAGTATTTTGCAACCAAATAGGTTATTTTTTTCCCAATCTATGTTAAATATTATACATTTTCAACTTTCACGTGCTGAAATATGTACCTTATTAAATTCAAAATCGTTATATTTGAGATTCTTATACATCAGGAGGGAAATAGTTGACTAGCATGGTTGTAACTATTAAACCACACCAATTTTAATATAACACCACACCTTTTAAGTACAGGTCAAAAAAAATGTATAGTTGTTTGGACGAAAGATTCTTCAAATTGTTGAACATAAGTGAGAAGCGAAAATTTATACGAACTACTCTATCCGCCTTAAAAATATTATTATTTTTTATTTTTTTATCATATGTAATTATACAAAAAAAAACAATATTTTGAAACGGCAAGGCTATCAAATATGATTGGGGAATTAGTCGATAAGAAGATTAAAAGTACAATTGAGAACAAGGTTTTCCATTCTACTTACTTCATTAACTGATAATGATAAAAGAATTATCATTATATATAGCTTCCGCTTGGAATGACATCAGTTTTACATTCTATTATAAATAAAATCCCATAATATATGAAACAATCCTTCATTCTCGACTCATTCATTTGTACCAAGACAAACGCCACTTTGAAACAATAATTAGTTTTGACTCAAAACATATTTACAGCACAACAACATATATATATACATACATACATATATATATGTATATATATATATATGTATATATGAATGATCATAGAGCTGGGTTGACCTGGTTCGAAAATACCATCGCGTAATAATTA
>AP025044.1:3731790-3776236 GCA_036186865.1 Eustoma russellianum
GTCAAGGCTATCAAATATGATTGGGGAATTAGTCGATAAGAAGATTAAAAGTACAATTGAGAACAAGGTTTTCCATTCTACTTACTTCATTAACTGATAATGATAAAAGAATTATCATTATATATAGCTTCCGCTTGGAATGACATCAGTTTTACATTCTATTATAAATAAAATCCCATAATATATGAAACAATCCTTCATTCTCGACTCATTCATTTGTACCAAGACAAACGCCACTTTGAAACAATAATTAGTTTTGACTCAAAACATATTTACAGCACAACAACATATATATATACATACATACATATATATATGTATATATATATATATGTATATATGAATGATCATAGAGCTGGGTTGACCTGGTTCGAAAATACCATCGCGTAATAATTATAGTGATGGTTCAAGTTTCATACCGTGGTCGCAATCAAAATTTGACTATCAAAATTCAAATGACAATATTCGTAATATTTGAAAGTAACTATTCTATAAAAGTTGGTCTATATCAGATACTATTTCTTGCAACTCACCCCGAGTACTCCCCTCCAAACCTAGCCCCTCAACCGAGCCTTATATAGAACCAATTTTAAGTTATTATGGAGAATATTTTTCCTCGGTTTTAAAATTGGTCAACAAAGATAAAAGAAAGTGTGTATATCTATTTAATAAATTCATGCAGTAACACACTAACACACCATATCGCTATTATTATGTTATCTATGCATGTACAAATAGAGTCGGGTGTCTCATTGGAATCAAACTCTCTATCCTTTGAGATAGAAGTATTGTTGACCCCAGGGCATAGTCCAGTTGGTACTCGGGTTGGTGATTTCCAACAAGAGGTCATGAGTTCGAACCCAGGGACGCGCACAGTGTGAGTGTTCCTCTACTGTCAGCCAAAGACTTGGTTTGTTGGAGGCACCTTGTGTGGGCAACTGTGTAAGATCTCACCCAATTTAAGAGTCCATTGGACTCCTGATTTACATCCTCCACGCAGCTCTTTGGGGCTGGGGCAGTGGGGGGCCCTTTAGGTTGGGGTTCAACCTTTTCCAACAACGAGATAGAAGTATTGTTTCAATGCCGCTCACCCTCCCAGAACCTAACGATAGCTTTTGTTGTCGTTGAGATTAGTAGGTATGTGTTGTTGTTTTATTTATGTCAAAACTAACACCAGATAATTAATAAAAAAAAAGGGTCAATTACTTGTCTTGGATAACGAGTCTAGACAAAACACATACGAAGGCCGATGAAGAGGAAAATTTGCATGGCCACTTGGACAGCAATAGCAATAATAGCATCTGTCTTTTCTCTGTCAAAGGGCCATATATAAAGCAACAAGAATCAAAGATGATGCTGACATGGCTTGGCAATTTGCTGATTTGGCACTCAAATTCCTACCTGGCGGAGCCACTTAGCACATGATGGGGGAGCGGGGAGGTCGGGTGGTAACTTTCTTCTTGTAAAGCACCACAAACTTCCATGTGCTTGCCCTGTGCCAAACGCACCCTAATTGCGCTAAGACTTCTCCTTGACGAGGCAAACCTTTTTCCCTTTTGGGGTTGGGAAGGGGGCAGGTGATGGGACGGGTTGTGTTTGTGGTGTAAGTTAAACTGTTTCCAATAATAGAAAATATAACGTTCTAGAACTATTATTATGTCATAAGTTGGAAACAGACTCTCTATTCTTTGGGACAGAGGTATTGTATGCCTACCACTTACCCTCCCCATCCTAAGATAGTTTTTGCAGTCGTTGGGATATACTGTGTACGGATAATGATGACCAGGTTCTAGAACTAAAATGGGGTGCTATGAGTTTGTTAGCATCAAATATCATTTTTCAGACTTTGTTATAGCATGGCTGAAAATTATGCTACATTGACTTTTTTTTTGGATCATATGCTACATTGACTTTAATAACTTAGTTTCATGTTAATGTACAATGCCAACTTTTTCTTTCTTTGGGAGAAACAAGCCTAGCCGACCGTGCTGGGGAAATAAGACAAGTCACTGAATTAAATTAGCCGAGCTAAGCTGACCTGAATATAAGAGTGACTGAGCTAAGTAAGATGAACAAAGTGAAGTTGTGCTGAACTGGCAAAGTACTACCGTCGTACTGAGGTGATCAAGGCGGAGAAAGGAAGAGATGGGGTAAAGAGGAGTACATAACTAAGAGGGGCCGAGGTGAAGAAGGGCAGCAAAACAGAACTGGAATAAAGATGTGATGAGTCGAAGTGACGAGATGAAGCACAAGTCAGGCAGCAAAGTTAAGGCAGAGCTGCAACAATTAATCTAGTATATAATAACTTAGGACTTTTATTGTATATATGTCCGAGCACAACAGGTAACTAGTCGTTACCTTTGTAACCGTTAGGAATCACTGTAAATAAACAATAAGCACTGTACAAGTGAAAAAATAAAGCCGTTAGAAACAGAAAAACTCTTATAAAAAGAAAAGTAATTTTGTAAATTTGATTCTTAACTTGAATGAATTTATAATTTTTTCAATCTCGACATCTTTCTAATGCGTGACCAAGTGTTACACAATGACCCTCTTCTCACGTAAATATGAATGTTTATAAAGATATACACGTTTACGTTTAATGTTTCATAACTTATGCTTCTTGGTCTCAAATTCTATGTACTTAATATGTTGGATAAAATGGACAATAGCTGTTTTTCATACGGTACTGGCCAGCCTCGTGTATATGGGAGTATTATTAGAAATAAACGTTTTTAAATCTTTGAAGGTGTTGGCCATATACCTTAAAATTTTATTTCGATAGACAGTTTGAAGTTAATGAAAGTAATCCACTAAAAGTCGTTGAATCACCTCAAAATTAATGTATCATGCATGATGCTCCTTCATGTATGAACTGATGTAAATAGTTTGACATATTAGTAATAAAAATTCGATCCATTTTCCAGAAACAAAATAAATTGTACAGGTTTTTCTTTTTTCCTGAGAATAAATAATTGTACATGTTGAATCCTATATTTTTGATTGGTACCGTGCTACCATTAAATTTTTGGCAACTCTTTAACTAAGATGTGAAAGGCATGAAATTGTTGTAAACTCCTAAAAGTAGAATTTGAATAAATTATCTATTAATTGTGGAGTCATCAAAATTTAATAGAACAGTTATACTAACTCGAAGCTGCAACACTGCTCTTTTCTTTTCTATTCTTTACTTTTGTTTTGTTTTTCTAAAGCTTGAAACAAAATGGACTATAATTTATGTATCATAAAGTGTCTCACTTTCCGGTTTATTATAATTAGGCAACTCGTTTTTTTTTTTTTTCAGTTAATTGACTGCCAAAACAATTATAGACTTGGAGCGAATTATATTAAACATCAGTTCGAGTTTCTTCTGGGTTTATGGGTAAGTTCTCGTTTCTTTTAAGAAATGACATACTTACTCCAATGGAACTATATAAAAGGACGTCTCCGGGTATTAGACTTCCGCGTTTGCTCAGAGTCTGGAGAAAGACCGGATAGCTTCATGATTTGCTTCCGCGTTTCCTCAGGTATGTAGAGTGCTCGGATTGCTTCCCGATCTGAAGTATGCAGACTTACCTTACAATTTGTGTAAGAGGCTGTTTCCCCGGTTCGAACATGTGATTTCAAGGTCACAAAGAAGCAATCTTACCAGTTCCTCCAAGGTCCACCTTCTCGGTCGAACTATATAAAGGTTCGTTATTGCCATAGAAAAATCAAATGATATTTTTTAATGGATAGAAGCCAAGGTAGAGTCTTTGATTACAACAACCTTATCATTCTCGTTTTTTTTCCCAAGAACTAACAAAATTGAAATGTATGTTTTGTGATGCTGTTGTGGAGACCCAGAATCATGTGTTATTTACTTGTCCAGTTGCAAAATCTGTTTGGTCCGTGGTTTTAGCCTGGCTTCATATCAATGTGCAGTTTAATTCCTTGAAGGATCTTCTCCATTGGTCTGCCAGGCACGTCAGGAAGAAGAGTAGGCGTGCCAAATTTATTAAGGCTTCTTTTGCTGCTACGATTTATTACTTGTGGATTACTAGGAATCGCAAGTGTTTTGAGGATCAAAATGTCAATATTCAGGATGTGGCTCATAAAATTGATGTTCACGTGTATAGTTTGTTTTTGGTCACTCAGTGTATTTTGAGCGATTGTATGTCCTTCATCCTGGGTATGCCCAGTGTAAATGTAACGGATTGATCCATTTTTGATCTTTGGTTATATGATATTTTTACATTTTAACCAAAAAAAATTGGAACATCACTATGTCAATTGAAAAAGTTGCTAACTTATTGAGCTTGTACAGTAAACTGTATACATCTGGAGCCTCGCATCTATTTGTCTGTATCTTATTACAATGTCATATCATTATCGTTAAAATGGGCAGATTATGTTGATTTGTTTTGTTTAAGTTAAACCAAGTAATATTTTTGAATGGATAGAGACCATGGTAGAGTATATGACTACGGTAACTTTGTCATTATTCTCGTATTTTTTCAAGATTTGGATTGAAATTTGTTCCAAAAAGTCAAGAGGGACACGCACAATATAGATGTTTCACTGATTTTAGACTGAAGCAGGAGGACATCTTGTGGAATCAGGAGGACAATGGATTCCTGATTTGCATCCTCCACAATCTTCTTTGGAACTGAAACGGTAGAACCTCATGACCACAGAATTACCTTTGCTCCAGCTAACTTATTAGACTGTCGTATCATTACCATCAGAATGGACAGATTACATTGGTTTAATTTTTTTTAAGGTTTTTTTAGCACTATTTTTTTAAGTTAAACATATAAAAAAGATAGAGCAGATAATTTTAAATATGAAGAAAAAGTGGAATAAAAGTTTAGGAGCGAAGTAACGACTAGTGAAGATATCGGAGGGAATCAGATAATGACGGTAGACGATGAGAGTTCGATATATGTTGGAGGCCTTCCTTATGATGCCACCGAAGAATCCCTGCGCCGTGTCTTCGACATCTACGGCGCTGTCGTCGCCGTCAAGGTATATTGTTTTGTACATTTTTCGTATGCAAGGACAAATACGTTTGCCTATTTGGTTGAGATTGAACTAGAATTCGATTCCGCTGTCGCTATGTTTCTTTCTATTTCCCCGTGATTGGATTGCTTAGTCAAGATATTGACCACGCTACATTACGCTTTGGTTATTGTGCTTTTTACGGAACATTTGACGTCCTTGTTACTTACTGCTTCATAACTAATAGGAGGATTCCGCTGGGATTACTTGTATAGTTATGCTAGATTTGATTGGTTTTTGACCGAGATGCTTACGGTAATTAGTATGAAGTTACCCAAATCTATTGAATCCTGAATTTTTGTTTTGAAGTTAGACCTTGTTTAATTGTTCTCCTATTATATCTTTTCATGAACTTCCTTTTCCGCTAGTTTTACTCATAGGACTAATGGTGTTTGTCATTCTCTTGTCAAAAGAACTGTCAGGAATAAGTGGCTGAACTAGAATATAAAAAAAATGGTGCAGTTACATAATTAGTACTCAAATTAATCATTGATGGAAAGATCGATCAATCTATCTGGTTACAAGAAATAAGGTTAAATGATCTTAGGTTCATAGCATGGTGTTACGCCCTTTTGGTGGAATCAATTAAAATCCTTTGAATCAGATATAAAAGTTTACAGATCTGAGTTACCTTAAATATCTAGTATTTTCTACATCCCATCATTTCACTCGCATCGTCTCATGTCCCACTATTATGACAAGTTAGGACAAGTGAAGGAAATGCATATTCTTCTTTTCCAATATTTCATTTTTAGTGTAATGTAGCTATCAGTACTTAAAGCATGTGAGAGTAAAATTGAATAATATGCTAACTTAAATCACTTGATATGTATGCTCAATTATTTTCAGTGTTGCTTCTTTACCCTTTCGAATTGTATTTACCAGTTATGTAGATATTTTTCACGAGTCGTTGCTTAGTTTATCAGCGTCTTTGTGGTTTGGTTTCTCTGAGATTGTTTCTTGATTTTCAGATTGCTGAAGTTCTTTGCCTTGTTTTGCTATAAGCTTTTATGGCTACTCGAATGTCATATCGACTTTTCTTTTTCTTCTCACCAAATTTTGGTTTATATTTACAGAAATTTTAATTGGCATGCCCTTCCTTTTCCAGATATTAAATGATCGCACTGTTGGCAGGAAGTGCTATGGTTTTGTTACATTTGCAAATCCTCGTTCCGCAATACATGCAATTGATGACATGGATGGCAGGGTATATTCCCTTATCAGATTTAGTTTACTCCATGGGTTACTCCAATCTCCATGCTAGCATGCTGCATTACATGGTCATCCTTTTCAATTTTGATTTGAATTATGCAAATTTCGTTGTTTCTCTTAGAATTTTTTGTTGATGATGCTTTGATTCGATGATATTTAGACTATTGATGGGCAACCTGTACGAGTAAATGAAGTGAAGACGAGTGGAAGAAGACCCAGTTTTGGTCGGGAAAGAGACCAGAGAAAGTTTGACAGGGGCATGGAGAATGATAGGGGTCAAGGTCGAGAAAAATACTATGACCAGTATCGCAATTACAGAGAGCGATCACATGACAGGTTCAGATCTCCTCACCGTCACTCCCTCACCGCACGCGTCACCACGTGACACGTGGCAGGCAGGAGGGGGTGGTGAGGTTGAATGAGAGTAACTCTCATCCAATCTCACCACCCCTCATGCTGCCACGTGTCGCGTTGTGGGGAACGCGGTGAGTCACCGCCCGGTGGGGGATCTCATCCGTCACATGACTATGATCAAGAGAGGGAGAGAGAATATGATCGTATGCGTGATCAAGAGAGGGAAAGAGAATATGATCATATGCGTGATGATGATCGATCAAGGGACCGCTTGGTTGATAGAGAGAGAACGCATGAACACAATAAAGTTTTGGAAAACATATTCTTTGGACACGCTGTAGAGTACTTATAATTTTTTTTGCTTTCTTGTTATGTTTCATAACTAAAATTCACTGCTGAAAGAACGGTAGAAAAGCAAAATTACGGTAAAAATAGTTGTTCCTTTTCTATTATAAAATTGGGCACATGACTTGTATTCGCAATAAATCCAATGGGAAAACCTAGCCGTAAATATTATAGAGCAAAAATATTCCTAGTCTTAATAGTAGGTAAAAAAACCATCATACTTTTAAAGATATCATGGTATCTATGTACATATAAAAGATATCATGGTATCTATATACATATATACGTGTGCATCAATATCTCGGTATGTAAAAACCTCTCCACACCAGACAAGGTTTTGCTCTTCTACTTCCGCTAGTTTGTAGGGAGCACCTTGTGTGGATTAGTGCGTAAGTTCTTACCAACCTAGAAAGCCGCTGAGCATTTAATTTACATCCTCTATAATACTTCATGCGTCTGAGTCCATGAGGCTAAGGCATAAGATTTCGCCTTTTGCTACCAAGGTTTCATTTGCTCTTACATCATTTATAATAGCACCACGTTTCCAAGTAAAAAAAAGATTGTGTAGGAGAGGAGGACCACGACTGTCCCCCTACCTCATCAATCCCATGTTTGATATATACTCATAAATCGTAGAATGGTTTTTTTAACAGTAGGTGGAGAAAACAATCAAGTTTAAGTAGCTTGGAAGGAGGAATTGGCAATCGCAACAGAATGCAGTGCCCATCAACCAATGATGAAAACTGGTTCTTTTTAGCCCATTTACATAGCTTAAGAAAGAGGGTATGGATGCGTGTGGAAGAAAAGTTGTGACCTGAATCATTACCCACATCAACCATTTATCAATGTTCTTTTGCGTCGATGCATATCCAAGAAAAATACACCATTATAACTCAAGTTTTATGTTTTTCCTGATTCTTTAAAATTAATATACGTGTGCGTATATATATATAGACACACACACACAATCTAATTGAACAAGACACTCGTACTAATAAAGTACTTGAAGAAAAAGGAACAAAAGAATATTCACCAAAGTACCATAAGAGTGTGAAGAATATAGTACTAGTACTCATGAATCAATAAATTGCCTAAATGGACAATTCCAATAAGTACATGAAATCCACCCACATTGATCCACCACCGAACTGTTCAAAACTCAAACCTTCAATTACCATCAACGCCTCTTAGAATCTAACCAATCAACAACTTCCATAAATAACAAAAAAAAAATGAGTACTTTGGCAACACCCTCGTAGTTATTTTTTTGCTTTTCAATTTTCTTCTTTACATCAGGTCCCTCTTTTTCTTCCCATCATGGAGTCACACCAGAAGGTGACGGCTGAGCCTCAGATGCCGGTGTATGCCCAGACGATCCTTTAGATGGATCATCAGAAGACTGCCGTTGCCCATCACTAGTTTCGCCGCGATTAATATCCTCCAACATTCTCAATACCTCTGGCATTGCTGGTCTTTGATCAGGCACAGTTGCAACACATGCCATTCCAATCTGAAGAAGTTTCACCATTTCTTCTTCCACATTCTGATATCTCATGAGCTCAGCGTCGAATACCTCACCAGTCCATTCTTCCCTAACGACGCTCTGTACCCATCTGGGCAAATCAATTCCTGCATCACCTAATGAGGCTTGGTTTGGTTCTTTGCCGGTCAGCAGCTCTAGCAGTAGTACTCCAAAACTATATACATCTGATTTGAAGTTTGGTTTACAAGTTTCAATCACTTCTGGAGCGTGGTATCCAGCCATTCGGTGGTTAGGTGGCATTGAGTTGACATAGAGAGGATGCAATCCATAGTCTGAAACACAGGACTCGTTATTGTCTTGCCCAATTAAGATGTTAGATGACTTGATATTTCCATGAACAAGATTGCCTGATACATGCAGGTAGGCTATACCCCTTGCAGCTGCTATTGCTATCTTCAGTCGGTTCTCCCAGTCTAACGGGGTTCGCCCAGATACTCTGCTCCCTGCAAACACAAAAGGGGAAACCAATTATAAACAAAACAAATTTAATGAAATCGCACTATATGTAGAACAAAGGACAACTGATCTATGAGAAAACACAATGCTTCAGTTATCAAGCACATGTTTGATCACTTGGCTAGTGCCTGTAGATTGAAAAGTACTTGTGAAGATATAAAGTTATCTTTTTTGGCAATATGATAGTGGTCTATGATATGAATATGTTTAATGCACATTGAAGACCAGAATAAGGTTAAAGCCACATGACAGATTTATTCGCTAAGGGGAATAGGAACTTTCCTGCAAATTCTAGGAGAAAACAAGACGGTATATATCTTGCATAGCATAGAAGCATATTATTTCTATACCATATCTCTATCTACCAGCTGGGGAAAGGACATACTAATCAAGCTGAAGATAGATTTAAATATCAAGTGTTTGGAATGATAAGCCACACAAGTCTGTCCACATATATATTGTCAAATAATCATTTATCACAACTTCTAACATAAATTCAGGATGGCAAAAGGAATTGATTACAAGAAACAAATGATATCAGGAAAGGAAACCAGGAGAGGACCACTCCTTGCAATGGCCTTGTTTGAAGGACCATCAGTATTACTATTGCTCAGGCGGTTAGCCTAAGGAGGATTTCTTTTTTTTTCCCTTTGGTTCATCCATACATCACCAACAACACTTAAGCCTTTTTCCTACTGCGTGGAGTCGAATATATAGATCAATCATTTCTCTTATTCTTTATTTATTTATTTTGAGTCGTAGCCTAAATCCTACCCTCCTTTTGTGTCTTTATACACAATGCATAGTATGAGCCTTTAGAATACACCTCTTTCATAAATATTATATCGTCTAAACCATAATTCCGCCTAAATATACAAAATTCTCACATAAATCTTATACCCTCTAAATTTAATCGTCTACATGAATTGACTGTCTCCATTGTACTCTATCACTGATCATATGTTCCTAAATTATCATATAAGTAATATCTTTCTTTATTGTTTCTCTTCATGTCTTCTTTGGTCTCTCACATGTTTAATATGCACTCCATTTATTATCTCGGACCGTGTAACATATATATCTGCAGGACGCCTTTGCACATACTCATATCATTTTAACCTTGAGTCTCTCTTCTTCTCTTCTATAGGAGCCATCCAAATCTTTCTCATTATATTTTCATTTCTTATTTTATTCTTCCTTGTATGTCCACACATACATCTTAACATTCTCATTCTCATCACCCGCATCCTTTGTTCATTCTCATAATTGACTGCCCAACGCATCCTTTGTTCATTCTCATAATTGATTGCACAACATTCAAAATCGTACAGCAGTGCGGTCTTATATCCTATAAAACTCTCCTTTAAGTTTTAAAGATATTTTCCTATCATACAAAAAACCTGACGTCTTTCTCCACTTTCACCACCCCGCTTTTACCTTGTGTCACTCAATTTCTCTATATTTCTGTAATATAGATCCTAAATACCTAAAAATCTCACTCAGGTAATCTTTTGGTGTCTGAGTTGCACACAATGTTCCAATATCATTCTTTTGTTCCTAAAAATAAATTCCATATACTCTTTCTTCTTTCGACTCGATTTGAAACTCTTTTTCTCTAGTGTCCCCACCAACATTCCAGTTTAGCATTGTTCGATTCATTACAAGCATTTAAGAAAATAATAATGATTTAACACATTGGGGAAAAAAATGCGGGCGCACACACCCAATGTGACATAAGAAATGACAATGTATCTCCAAGTGTCAAACATTATATCAAATGATTAATTTCTATGGCAAGATAATTGTGGAGAATAAACAATCTCAAAGTTTTTTTTTACATAAGACTATAAGGCACAAACCCCTTCCCCAATACGAAAAAAGAAAAAACAAAGGGGAAACGTCGAAACTAGAACATCATCTGTAACTTTATTAGTTAATACAAAGTATATGTAGGAATTATACGAACATTTAATACCAACTTAACTATAAAAAGAAAAGGAAAGAATTAAACTTTCTGGAGGCTCATCTTCATCCTGCATCCAAACCTACTCCATCCAAAAACTTAAAGAAATTTTCACATGCAGCAGACATTTTAGAACTCAGACAAACAGACATATATAGAAAGACGGCACATTTACAAAGTCTTCAAATTAATAGCGTACTGCCTCAGTAATAATAGTAGATAGCTAAATAAATCAAGCACTGTATTAGAAAAAAAATAAAGGCCTTAAATTTTCAAAAGAAATTGGGTAATAACAAAAATGAACAACACAAACTCTATAACCAACTCCCCCAAAAGAAAAATCTTTAGATAGAAAAACTAACCATGAAGCATTGCAGACAAGCTGCCAGCAGGAAGATAATCAACCACCAACAATTTCTCATCTTTGGAAAAATAATAAGCTCTTAAAGGCAACACATTTTCATGCTTCATCTTCCCCAACATCTCCACTTGCTGCTCAAATTCTTTCTTACTAACTACCACACCTTTCAACCTCTTCACCAAAACAGTAGTCCCTTCCTCCAAAATAGCCTTATAACTAGTCCCTAAACTTCCTTTTCCCAATACCTCAGCAGAAGCCCTCAACAAATCCTCCAAATCAAAGCTATATACACCTCCCTCTACGAACACCAGCTTACTCCTCTCCCCTCCGGCCGACCCACCAGTCAAATCATCTTTCGAAGACGAAGTAGTGGCAACATCTGCCCCAAACGCCGCCGGAGCCGCCCGTCCAGTAGCTCTCTTCGTTACGTTAGGCTTCTGGGATTTGCTGGTTTGCTGTTTTCTACTCCTCCGGAAGCATATGAGAAGAATAAACAAAAACAATGCTGAAAATAACACTACGGCGGCCACTGATATTCCGATCACAGCAGCTTTAGAGAGTTTTTTCGACTTCTTTCCTGTCTCCGGCGGTGGGCTAGGAGAAGGAGAAGGAGAAGGAGGTGGAAGAAAAGGAGAACAAGGAGGAAGTGGGCTACCACACAGATCATTATTTCCGGCGAAAGAAGACTCTGGAAACTTCGAGAGACTAGTGGGAATAGATCCATTAAAATTATTGTTCGATACATTAAAATTATTCAACCCCGGTGAATTAATACTAGGAAGGCCTCCAGAAAAACCATTGTTCTGTAAAAATAACCCAGTTAATTGAGTCAAACTGCTGACAGAAAATGGAATTTGACCACTGAATTTGTTGTTCGAAAGGTCCAAACGAGTCAGCCCGGTCAACTCCGGTAAACTCGGAGGAAACTTACCGGAGAACTGATTATCTTGGAGATAAAGAAATCTCAAAGACTTCAGGTTAGAGAAATCAGAAGGAACAGAACCGGTAAGTTTATTCGACCGGAGACTCAAAACCCGGAGCTGAGTCAAATTCCCGAGAGTATTCGCCGGAATTTCACCGACCAACCCAACGGCGGGAAGCCGTAAGGAATATACAAACGAATTTTCGCTATTGCATCCGACTCCAATCCAATTACAAGCCGAAACAGATGGATTCCATTGTAATCTATTTTCATGAGGAACTTGAGAAATGAAAGAAATCAACGCTTGCTTATCCTGAGTAGGTTCCGGGTTAACCCAGTTCAATAAGAACGCTAAAAACCCAAAGAAGTAAAGAAACCCAGAAGCGCAAAACAATGCCATCGGATTTGGTTAAAATAATGTATTATATTTTCTGTGCTTTTGGGGAAGACTAAAACGAAAAGGTATGATTTTGGAGCAAGAGAGCATCATGTGAATGAAAAATGGAGTGTTTTTGGACTAGTAAGAGAGAGAAACTACAGCCATTGGAGATAGAGAGGTGGTGAACTTTTCGTGTGTGAAAAAGAGACTGATGATAGAAGAAGAAGAAGAGGAGGAAGCAAAGGAGGTTTAAGAAAATGGATAGAAATAAAAAGGAGAGAAAAAAGTGCAGTGATTTCAGCAGAGAGGCGCCGGGAAAGGGAGGGATCCACTGCCTCTTGGAAAAATTTTTTGATGATATATTTAATTTAGTCAATGACTAGTTAATACTCATTATCATTTTTTTCGATAAAATAAACTACTATTTCGAAAGCAATTACAATCATGGTTCAAATAATATTTAAAGCTTCTTTTTTAAATCATCTGATTCGATAAATTTAATATAATAAATAAATAATATAAATGCATAAAATATTTAATATAATATCTTATTTTAGTTCTTATGCCGGGAATACAATGTAATATGCTTTAAAAATTAATGCCACTGTTTTATGATAATTTTTAAAGAAAATAGTTAAATTAAATACGTGAAGATAAATATGTCTTGGATTGGATAATAATGTGTAGATAAACTTTAAACGCTAGCTAAAAAATTTGAGACATTTGGATAGAAAATCTTAAATTTGGTTCCCCAAAATCAACACGGAAATAAATCATACTTTCCCTTTTTTCTTTGGTAAATATATTATATATTCACATGGTCCTTTTAATCCTTTGCACGTTACGTTGAATTTGAAAGATATATGGTCTTAATCCTTTTGTACAGTACTTTGAATTTAAAAGGTCAATCGGCGGCAATTTTGTGTGTAGAGGTGTTCTAAATGTATCCAATTTATTACCTAAAAAAGGTACATTAATTCGAATCACTAATTGTTTTTGATAAAATTTTGAATCCCTCTCAAATTTTATCATCTAGATAACAACAACAAAGACATGTCTAGTATATACTAACGACATCAAAAGCTATTGTTAGGATTTGGGGAGTATTAATATCAGACAAACAAGGCCTCTATCATAGAGAGTTTACTTTCAGTGAAATTTCCAGCTCTATATGTAACTTACATCAAAAGCTATTGTTAGAATCTGAAGAGGGTTAAAGTCATCTAAATAATTTCTATCATAGAGAGTTTACTTTCATCAAGAATTTCGGCTGGTAAATAAAGAAAAATTTCATCTAGAAATGGTGCTTATTGCTATGGGAGTGGCTAAATCCACTGCTAGACATGCTTATCAGTATAGGGATAAATTTGTAAATTTGTTTTCAAGGAAATAAGGAGAAAAAATATGAAGTTTCTTTGCGGATTTGCCCCCACTTCGGTAGTTCTGCCCGTCCCTACGGCCTACGACCACCATCCGGCGCCACCTCCTCCCACTTCCATTATTCGGTAGGAAAATCAAGCAATTCGAAATCCAAAATCCTTGTATGCAATGCATTTGTTTATTGATTTTGTCAAATAAATGCATCGGTTGTATAATTATGTTAGCATAGACTAAGGAATACTTAGGCTCAGATGCATCAAAACAAAAAAACTCAAACCGAGCAAGAATGTGGAGACTGAAACGGTAGGCGAGACGTTATAATTCAACGGATCAAGAAAAAGGACAAAAAAAAGTCCCGAATTCGGATCGAGCCAGAACTCGAATAGCCGAGAAACGGTGTTGGAACCGTCTCTTGTCGCTTAAAGGGCCTCAACGTGGAAATTTCCTATTGTGACAGTTGTGGCTCGATAGACTCCCAACCGGATACTTGTTGTATTAGAGATACCTCAAGGACTTGCCGTCTGGTACAATTTGTAATCATATACAAGAGAACAGTATCCATGCCTTAGGAGATTGCACATGAACAAAACAAATATGGTATCAGTTGGTCTCAAAGTCTAGTCGACGGCATTTTTTTTAAGCAATGTTGGAAACGCATCTACATGGATTGATCATAATTTAAGGCGTGTCAAATGGAGAGCAACAGGACGAACAGTGGCCCTACATCTTTCGCGAAGCTGTTCATACCACTTGGACGTTAAGAAACAAGACTTTGTTTGAAGAGGATTTCATAAGACCGAATGTGCAAAATATAGTCTATATGATTTATGATAGAGTTCGCAAATTGTCCCAGGGGACTTACGAAAGAGTCAAACAATCGACCATATCGTTGGACCTTGGACATATCACGAGAGCTTTATCCAAACCTCAGTAACTTTGGGTCAAGGGGTTGAATGAAAGCAGTTTTGAGAACCAGAAAAGAAGAGATAGAACCTCCACACAGAATAACAAGCTAATGTAAGGTTGTGTCCTTTGTGATATAATGGTTATATGGTTTATAATTAAAATATTTGCAAAGAGTTATCTTGAATGGTTATGTCTTTTAAGTTAAGAGACACAATTCTTCATTACAGAGACATGTCCATTTATCAATGTGTGATATTCCAAAGGTTATGATGGACGTAACTTTTGGTTGTCTATAAATATAGATGAAGATCATCTCTTCATCCTAGTCATTGTCTCAGTAGACATTAAAGAAAGGGTTAGTTGAGAGAAACTTACATTCAAGGTTGCGAGTTGTCTATATCAAAACTTATCTATCAAAGTAGACATTAAAGAAAGGGTTAGTTGAGAAAAACTTACATTCAAGGTTGCAAGTTGTCTATATCAAAGTTGAAGTTTATGCTCATCAAAGTCGTTTTCGCTCATCGAACCATAGAAAAAGGTACGCTTCTGCTAAACACCTTCTTATAGTTATCATGAAATGATTTTGTATGTGAAGACATAGATTTCTATATCATAAAGACTTAATCGGCTAATACCAGGATTTCTTTAAATAACTTCTTGGCCTTACTAAACTGTCCCATAAACTCTTAGCAAAGAGACTGCAAGAGCCTTCACTCAACTTCTTTTGGTTGAACCTCAATCAACTTTTCCACATAACCCACAACCTCCTTAGGCTTCACTCTCTTCATCTTCAAATTCACAAGCATCTTCAACACCTTGACACCTCATGGATTCTGTGCCACAAACTACACATACATCTCTTCATCCTCATTTTGCCCCTTCTGGGCTTCTTTTCTTCCTCCACTTGTTGACTCTGACTATTTTATTGGCTAACCAGCAAAGCTACAACAGGCCTACACATCAACAATCCCATGATTACAAATGATCCCAGTAGTAAGGTTATCATCTTTAAGGCCACAGATTTTGCAACGGTTCTTCTGGGGTGACACAGTTGAGGTGACCAAACCAATTCTTGGACAGGATTTGCATAAATTTAGAAATTTGGGAGAACAGAGAATGATTTTTGGAAGTGAAAGGGATTGGGAAATCTGAGAGGGGGCAATGCAATTCTGGAATTATAAACAACTGGATAGAGAGTTGGGACCGGAAAACAAACAAAAGATTATGCCGACACGGGCATACATGTACCATCTATGCTCATGCTCCCGATTTTCTATGCTAGGAATAGGAAACGTTGTAATACACCTATTTATCATTGGTTTCGACTAGTATGCCTGTTGCATATGTATAAGAAGTGACTTTTAAGTTTTGACATAATTCTTGGAGCAACTGGTAAGGTTGATATTTTGTGACCTTGAGGTCACATGTTCGAACCACGGAAACATCTTCTTTCACAAAGTAAAGCGGGTTCGAACCGCGGAAACAGTCTCTTTCACAAAGTGTAATGTAAAGCTGCATACATCAGATTACGAATCGATCCGGTCTTTTTTCGAACTCTGCGTAAACACAAAAAGCTAGTACACCGAGAATGGACTTTATTTTTATAAGACGATAAGGTGGTCTGTTGGCTTTTTTAAAAAAAATAAAGTTTTGTTACATATTACATTTATGTAGACTCGACAGAACAGATATTCTCACAAAACTTTATAAAAAAAAACTCCAATGAATTTTCAGTGTTTGACATTGTGGCTACTTATGTTTCCTAAAAAGAAAATTTATGACCGAAAATCCAACTGGACTCCTATCAGCCTGTCTTACGGTACGGTAGAGATGAAAGCCAGGTGCCTAAGGTCAACTATGCAGAATTTGGACTACTTAGTCAGCTGCACAAGGAGCCCACTGCAAGCACTGTAGCTCAAATACCATACGCTTATATGGAAAGAGAGTCGAAAATCTTGCTTGGAACAAAAATCGAACTCTCGCCATGTAGCGCCCCGGTTTCCGAACCCTAGCATCGGAAACGGTGCACCCGCCGTATCTCACTAAGGAGAATACAAGGCGTCGATACAAATCAACTACACGTCATCATAACAACACAAATTGATGTCAGCGGAAGTCATTGCTAAAATCCTCGACAAAATGATCATCATCATTAATACAATGTCTAAGAATTTCTAATCAATACAATAGTCAAATGTATGTAACCATTAATCTCGAAAATACAAAACCTCGAATATCAAAATAACTGTCTCATCCAATTCTCGAAAGTCTTTTCTGAATATCCTTAGTTTCGAAACCTCTCGTCTCGATCTTCCACGGTATACCAACTCCTGTGTAAGCATACCCTAATTTCTCATGCCTGCAAAACTGGTGAGTGGTGGTGTGAGCCAAAATCAACGGGCTCAGTAAGCAACCTACTTATACTTGTTATAGGAATCATACATACAGAAGCAAATACAAATAACATTTACAGTTAACATACATGTCCTTAGTCCATAATAATTTCACTCGATTATCTTTAACAGTTAAGAATTCGAAAATAAATACAAAATAAATAACTCATCAGCCCAATCTACCTTACCGTGATGCATGCTCTTCTCAAGTATGACATACACAACAAACAAATAACCACATAAACAAAGAAAAAGACAATGTATACCAACGAAGTAGATAAGCCGCAGAAAGTAAGTCACTCCACATAATAATGCGCAACTTCATGATGCATGTCCTATTATGCATGTCACACGCAACGAAGTCATGTCACACGGAATGCCGATATCTCCACCATGCAATGCATGAACCCGGGTCCTAACTGAGTGGCTGTGGGTCGTACCCACCCACAGTCACCATCCTGAGTGTACTTGGCCCCGCCACCGTACACCATCCTGAGCGCCCGTGACCCGTACGTCACGACCCACCATCATGCAAATGCACGTGCCATGAATGCAAACAACACAATCGCCTGAGGCCCCTGGCCCATCCTCACCATCCTCCGGCACTCGAATCTAGGTTCAGTTATTTCTGGAATTTATTTCTAATTTTCTGATATTTACTTATATTTTCCTATAATTATTACTATTAATTAAGTTATATTTATATCGTGTTCTGGGTCGAGGCCTGCCACCGCAACCGGCCCGTTGGCCAATCGGCCCGGCTCGACGGCCTGCCTGGCCCGACTCTCTTTTCTTTCATCTCACTTTCATTTTCATTCTCATTTTTGTTCTTCTCATCTTCATTTAATCTGGTGTATCCACACTCATACATACACACAGTTCACATGTAAATACATATATCACATATGCACACAATTCACATATAGAGGAAAATCAATTACATATATGCAACGATAACACACTGATGCATGATAAACATAACGAGCATAAATAGACCACTTGCATTTGATGCATGACAACATGACGAACACAAATAAACTATTTACCTCTGATGCATGGCAGTATAACGAGCATAGATAGACCACTTACATCTGATGCATGACAACATAACAATCATAGATAGACCACTTACATCTGATGCATGACAACATAACAATCATAGATAGACCACTTACATCTGATGCATGACAACATAACAATCATAGATAGACCACTTACCTGTGATTGGTCACTTAGCTTTCTTATGCTATGCTCGAACGTGAAGAAAGTTAACAAAAAAATTCTGCTTCTACATGTCCAACTTATCCTCTGGAATCTCCAAAATTTGAACCTGTAAGTTAACTATTTGTTTATTAGATTGTCTCATCAACTTCACCTTTACACCACAAATTACTTCTCCTTTTAAATTACTCTTAATTTTTCCATCACAAGACCACAGTGAGACATACGAAGGCACCTAAGAAACACACCTTCATGGTTTCCTGGTACCCACACACCAATCCGAATCATTTATGTAATAGTACATAATTTTGAAATCCGAAAACTTATATAAACAATACATACTGAAAATCGTGTATACATTTATTTGTATATTAAACATGCCGAATATTTACCCATCAATATCCCTGCCGCACAGGATACTTGTTTGCTTAAATTTGCTCAAATCAACTTTTGGAGTTATAGATTGATATTAAATACAAACATAATATATACATAGACAAGTATATAATTCTAAAATGGTAAATATATATTTGTATAAAATTTTGAAACAGTATATGTACATAAATATATATACAATATAAAATTCTGAAAATAATAAATAAATATTTGTACATATCCCAATAAAAACAGTATATATATATATATATATATATATATGTATAAAATTCTGAAAATAGTAAATAAGTTATTTGTACCTATTTCGGAGAACAAAACATCTCTAATATATACACACACATATATAGGTAACATTACCGAAAAATAATAACAAAATCTTTTTGATATTTATTTGTTTACATGCAACCGTATACCATTAATTCGTGAAACTCCTTATACATTAACTAAAAAAAAACAGTAGATAGATAAATATAAAATTATGTAAAATCCTGATAACGGTAACTATATCTATATGTAAATAGTTTTGGTGGCAGATTTCTTTAAAATTTTATAAAATTAAATCTGAAAATCAGTATGTAGGTATATAAATATATAACTCTGAAATAGTATAAGTACATACATATAAATAATTATGAACACAGTGTATATACCTATATATAATCCAAATAAAAAAACATACAACGGTACATGCCTATGTATATAGAATTTCAACACGATGATTATATATATAAAAAATATACTTTGAAAACCCCTTTTTTTTTTGTTATGAGTATATATGTACACATAATTCTCTCCGAGTACTTCAGTTTTTTTTTTTTTATAAATTCAGAAACAGAGTCTTTATGTACATATATATAAAATTCAGGAAACCATTATATATACATTCTTATATATACATATACTCACCTGTAAATATTTTTCTTTTCTTCCCAGTAAACTATATGCATACAAACACACAATACATAAACATACACCTAACAATTTATGTCAACAGTGGTCGGCAACCCAAAATTTCACATTTCACAAATATAATTATACACACCCGATTACACACACACACACACACACACACACACACACACACACATATATATATATATATATATATATATATATATATATATATATATTGTACAGTTAGCATAATCACATACATGCATCTATAACGATTAAAGATACAAATATATGATCCAATTGTGTATGAAAGTAAACCATTTAAGAAAATACATAGAATGTACAGGTACATACTTACCTCTTTTCCGGCTATATTATTATACAGCTATCACATTCTTTTCTCCTTTTTCTTTCCTTCCTTTCTTCCTCTCTATCTCTCCCTCTCTTTACTGCTTGAAGGCTTTGTGTACATGTGCCTGTGTGTGTAATTGGATCAAGTGAAATGTGAGGAGGCAGAAAATGAAAAACCTTTTTTTTTAATAATGAGGGAGGGATTATTTTTGGGCGCTGATGGTGGGGGAGTGGGGGAGGGATTTGGGGAGAGATTTAAGAAAATGAGTAGCGGGGGTGGTTGAGAGATTTTATCTAGTTAGTGTTCTTTTTTTTTTTTAATAGTATGCTAATTTTTAATTTTTTTTTTATTATATATATTTCTTTTTTTTTCTTTCACGGTCATAACACGCCACTCTTTCGAACCTTCACCACCAGAACCATTGCGACATGTCCTAGACACAATTATGTTTCCTATTTTACACACATCTTCGTTTGAGAGAGAGTATTTTAGCTTTAAACGTATAGGTGATTTATGATTGATTTTCTGGATGGATAATCTTATGTGGGTATAACTGTAGTTTTATATTGAATTCTTTGTTAGTCAAGTTTTGAAGTGCTTTAAAAGTTAAATCAGAATCATTCAAATTCTTGCAATTCATTTTACTGTACATGGAATATAGAGTATAGAGATAATATTTGCACAGTGACATTTTAGATATTGGAAGGTAAAAAAGTAAAAGTATAAATTGAAAAAAAGGTCATGTTAAATGTCTAAACTCGCAATGCCAACTTGATTCACTTTCAAAGTAGCCAAGGAGCTCTCAGTAAATTTAGTCTAATCAACTTAACTCCGTTAATTTGAATGGTAATCTTACATAAATTACGGGAATTATACAGTAATGTTACAGATAATGAGGTAACGTTGTTGTTGTATACAGTAGCATTAGAGAGACTGTGTGATCATTCAAATAGTCAGTCAACAGCTGTATACCAGAATTATACAGTATCATTAATTGCACTAATCATCATTCTGTTTAATAACCACTAAATTATAAATAGTTGACTAATATTATAAACTTTGACAATTTCTAGGATAACAATAACACAACCCCGTTTGTTTTACATTATCGAATTCCCTCGACAATAGAAGAACGTCCTATTTCGTTGAATCATAGCTTAAATGTTAGTAGATTTTTTTTTTAACCTATTACATGGATGAGTTTCATTTCCAACGGAGTAAATGACATATCATTTTTGGACTTTTGAATATAATAAAATAATACAAATTGATTCACCAAATTGTCTAACTTCTTGTATGGTAAAGTAGCAGTCAATCGATTCAATTGACGTAATTTTCATTATGTGTTATCTGAAAACAACATTATCATGTTTTCAACATATAGATAGTGTCGTGTACATCCAAATTTTCTTTACTCCGTTATAGACGAAAACTTCTAAAACAACGAGATAATGTTATTATTGTTAGATGTATGAGGCCTAAGCCTCATCCCAAACCAAATAACTCCTCTATCGTCCTCTTCTATAATTTGCATTTATTTGGGGATTATCCTATACTATATAGTTTGCATCATTTCATTTTATTGTGGGGGGGGGGGGGGGGGGGGGGGGGATAGAATGTGACTATCCTGATTCATTAACACCAATGCAACAGCACATGAAATAGGATTCGTGTAAGTCTACAAGTGAAATACACAATACATTTTGTACACTATCTTTTTTGTTTTGTTTATGGATCTATACCATTATCAGTATCGTCTTTTAATTTCATGAGGGAAACGCATAATTCAAATTGAGATTTAGAACATGAAATGATACATGACTGCACGAATCCATAAAACAATATAAAACAACCACACCAATCATACTCAGTATATTCCAACGATTGCAAACGCTACCGCTAGGGTCTGACGAAGGTGAGAGTCAGGCAAACGATACCTCAAGGGATATAGATTTTGCTTCCAGTGAGACCCCTAGCTCTATATGTACCTGCATAGATAACATACTAATAGACATATGATGTGTTAGTGAATGAATTTAGTGAACACAAATAGAAAGCTACTAATACAAATAGAAAGCTACTAACATACATAACCATGTATATGCACACTTGAAATACAAAAGCAAAAACAAAAAGTGCAAAGTCGACCTAAAGTGTATGGGGTATCTAAGCTCCTAAGTACTTTAAGGTGCTCATATATCCTATTTGAACCCCTTAACCTTAATCCTCTCACTCCATGAACTCCTATCATGTGTCATATTCTTAGAGATGTGAAAATCTAGTAGGTCATGCATAATCCGCTCATCTCAAGTCAGTTTGGATCTGCCTTTAGTCCTCTTCCCCTCTACGATGAGGCTTTCAACTCTTCTGACAGACGTCTTTGTCTGTCTCCTTTTGACATGCCCAACCCATCTCAGTCTTCCCTTCCTTATCTTATCTGCTATACTAGCTACCTCTAACATTTTCCTAAATACATCATTTCCTATCCGGTCTAGTCTTATGTGTTCACACATCTATCTCAGCATTTTCATATCTGCCACTTTCATCTTCTGCGCCTGTTTTATTTTATTTTATTTTGTAATTTATAAATTACATATGATACGTCAGATATTTCACTATTGTCGTAGAAAAACATTAAGTAGAATTGTATTAACATAACTCTAAATAGAGCTATACTAACAAAACTCTGAATAGAATAATAACAGTTGACATAAACGTCTAGCTCAAAATAGATGTTTGAATCTTTTAAACAATACGTCCCGCATTCTAAACGAGGTCATTGTAAATTGGCATATAATCTAGGGGTGTCAAACATGTCGTATTTCGTGTTTTGTGTTTTTCGGGTTTTGTGTATCAAAATACCAGATCAATATCTTATATGTTTGTTTCGCGTGTATGGATGTAGATACCCAAACCTGTACATATCAGGTTTCATGTCGTGTATCGGGTATACCTACGAATTTGACAAGTACAAATATTTTAAGTCGTGTATGAGCTAGGCCTTCCACAATTCCATCCGAGTCAAGGTTTGGTCCTCCTAGGTCTTCCAAACTCAATCAGTTAATAAATTACTAGGTTCTTAAAAAGTGTGGTCATAAAGTGATAAAAATAGAAAGTTTGTAAAATGAACCTTTTCTTCCTAGGTGTACTGAAATTTAAATGAAAGCTTCTATAGTTCTCATTGAGCTTCGCACTTCGCATGCCCTCTTATAGATTAACTTAGCCAAACTTGAATTCTATTGCGCAGAACTTTTACCACTTTCTTATTATACAACATCAATCAACAGACAAAAAAACAATAAAATCCTCTCTTTAAAATACATTTTACCCAACAAAAAATTCAAACATAGTGCAGTTAAAATAACATACAAGAGTACTTACCTGGTAACAGTAGCAAGTCAACAAGATGATGGATTAATGGAGAGTAGCGGCAACGGAGGTCAGTGACCGGGATAGAGAATGGAAGAAGAAGAGCTAAGAAGGAGGAAGGAGGCGGCGGGGCAGAAGGGGGGAATAGAAATGGGTAATGGTGGAATTAACGTATTGAGTTATGTTTTTTTAGGTGAAAGTTTTTTTTTTACTTTATTAATTTAAATTTTTTATAAAAAATATTTTTTTAGAAAATCGGGTATGACGGATATAAATGGATAACCTGCGGGTATACCAGAACACGACCCGTTCTTAACGGATAATTTTCAGGTCTTACCCAATTTGTACACGAAACCCGCTAAAGCCATACCCATACCCACGAAGAGAGTGTCAGATTCGGATCGTGTTTTCGGGTTGTGTTTTAGATTGCCATCCCTAATATAATCAGATGGAAAAAGATATCAGGAAAAAAAAACGAAAGAAAATTGCTACACTAGCCCTCAAATGTTACAACACTTCGATAATTCTCAAACCATGTTTGATTCAATCCTAAGTATCAAATGAACTGCGTAGCATTACCCTATTATAATTCGACATACGTGCAAAGGTTTCCAGCATCTAATTAGAAATGCCACTAACTTCCAAAAAGATGCAACAGTTTGGTAAGGGAATATACAACTGGGCAGAAAATCCATGGGCTCAACAAGCTTTTTTTTTTTTTTTTTTTTAATGGGTTGCTCAACAAGCTTTTGGCAACACGACTCATCTGAGTTGTTATCTGAAACGAACAAATTCCAAAAGAAAGCAAACTGATTCACTAGTGATCTTCAATCTTCCCACGCAATTAACGAAAGATTGAAGAAAAAGAAGACCCAGAAAAAGCATTGAAATGGGGAAGTTTTTGTCCCAGCCCATTACCGCCGTCTTGATTTCTTTTTTAATCGCCCATAAAGCTTATAGGAGAAAAAGCCTTGATCTTTCTGGAGCTCTTGCTGGATTTCTTGTTATGAGTATTCATATAGCTGTAAATTACAGGCGGGTCTCTTATTTCCTGTATCCTTTTCCCCAGTTTTTGCGATTGCCTAGATAGTTAATTACGTTGTTGACTTTATTTATCTGATGCTTTTTTGGTGCTTTGATGAATGGAATTTGTAGATTTGGGGCTATGCTGCTGGTTTTCTTTTTCACTTCTTCAAAGCTCACCAAATATGGGCAGGAGAAAAAGCGACAGCTTGATGCTGAATTCAGAGAGGGCGGCCAGCGAAATTGGTAGCGACTTGCTCCTTTTTTCATACATTTAGTTCCATGTTGAAAATGGAGTTTGAATAAACCACTGTTGTTTTAATTCCGTTACATCTTTTTTATATTTAGAAAAAGATGAGTGTTCCTTTTGGCGAGAACTGGAGAGATGCAATGGGTTAAGCCTTTATGTGGAAACAGAGTTTCAGTTGTTAGATATGAGTTTGCAGATGTTAGTTTAGAATTAGCATTGACTGGTGGTCGATGAAAGCAACTTGATGACTGGACAATTCTGTGAAATTTCTCCTGGTTAGGTTATTAGGCAGGCGGGATATGCATTTGCCTTGAATAACTTGAACAATCGTATACTAGGGTACCAGATGATCATTAGTTGATTGTAAGGGGAAGTAACTGAGGCGACATTTTCCTTAGAAGTATGATAAATCTGGGAATTGTTAGATAATTCTAGCATTGCTGTTTCAATCTTTTGAACGAGTTATTTATTCTGTTGTTCCATTTATGCTCCTCTGTACAGGATACAGGTTCTTTCTAACAGTTTGATAGCAACAGTGCTAGTCTTGATATACTGGAAGTTGATGGCCTCATCTGATAAGTGTCTGGATTCTAAGGAATCAGGAATTATGACATCTGTGGTTGGTAGCATCATTGGCCATTATTGTTGTTGCAATGGGGACACATGGTCATCTGAGCTCGGGATATTGAGTGACGAGCAACCTCGGTTAATCACTAACTTCAAGGTGGATGTTCTTTTGCTTTAAGAATGCCTGGTATTGTCTCTCAATTATGACCAGTGAAATCCCGGATTGCATTTGTTTGGCTACCAATCCTAATATGAACTCTCTGTTTTTCCTTGTTTATGGTGTTGCCTGCATATACTATTATCTCATCTCTTTCTTGGGTTTTCAGAGCTGTTTTTGGTTGGTATATGCATCTTTGACTGAAAAAAATCAGTATTTTGAATTTGTCAAGCAGGAAAAGTGTTTACTTCTACAGTTCTACCACTTATTCACATCCGGAGAAAAATTTCCTGTAAACTCTTCAATCGTGGTGTCAAGTCCTGTTAATTCCCCTGCTGAAAGTTGTTTGACCTTCATATAATCAACTCAAAAAATTGCATTGTTATGTTCTTTTGTTTCTTACAGCGTCATGAGAAATTGAATATGCAGTTTTGTAGTAACAATTGAATACTTCCCATGTCATTTGAATCATTTTGCCATGCTTGTGATTATGTTGCTTCAATGACTTTTGACAGCCAGTTAAGAAGGGTACAAATGGGGGTGTTACTAAAGCTGGACTTCTCGCTGCTGCTGCTGCAGGAAGTGTCATTGGATTGACATATGTTGTCTTAGGTTTCTTTACGACAAAATGTGTGTTTGATGTGGCATTGAAGCAGCTGTTTGTTGTACCACTTTCTGCTCTGGCAGGGCTATGTGGAAGTGTCATAGATTCTTTGCTGGGAGCAACTTTGCAGTTCAGTGGATTTTGCAATGTCCGCAATAAGGTAAGTTACTTCTTGTCGTTCGTGTCGTTTTGAGAGCTAGGACAGAGGAGTAAAAAATGGGACAGGAACAAGAAACAGATATAATACAGAAATGAAGCCATTTTGAAGTTTTACTTTGAGAAACATCCTGAATTTAGATTTGTCATATGAATGGCACTGTCACCTTCATGTATGAACAACATTTGTGTAGTTCACTGACCTGATAATTTCTTCCCAGGTTGTTGGAAAACCAGGGCCTACTGTAAAGAAGATCTCTGGTCTTAGCATTCTGGACAACAATGCTGTGAACGTTGTCTCTATACTGATGACCAGTGTGCTGTTTGCAGTTGCTTGCTTGTACATTTTCTGAGATTCGTCGGTCTTTGGCCAGTGATAGTTTCCTGCTTTTCTCTCCTATGGAGTAGAACGGAGCCGTATGAAATGCCCAGAGAGGTTTAAATTTTTCTTTATTTGTTTTACAACTAATACAATTTTGGCAAATGACTTGAAATGTTGTATTTCAATCAAGTAGTTCTCAAGCTGTCTTCTGCAATGAGTTAACATTCATTATTATATGCTTTATCAAGTGGATGTTGAGGGTCTGTTAACAATAACAGAGCTATCATCTCTTTACTCAATGGACTTCTTTGAATGATTAGTCTGCTTATGACATTTGTTTATCCCTGGTCTTCACTCTCCTGTTTCTTTTCTTCCTTTTTCCTCTGTCCCACCGGGGGGGGGGGG
The DNA here is from genome assembly GCA_036186865.1 of Eustoma russellianum. NCBI lineage: Eukaryota > Viridiplantae > Streptophyta > Magnoliopsida > Gentianales > Gentianaceae > Eustoma > Eustoma russellianum. Next base: position 3,758,761 of record AP025044.1, read on the forward strand.
GGGTAGTGTTTTGGTATTTATTCAATTTGCTTTCCTTATTCTGGATTGTTGGTTTTGTATGTCTGCTTTTATCTACTTATCTTTCTATATTTGCATTTGCTTCATGATTTTAGTTGCCTTGCTTTTGAATATTTGCAAGCACACAGTTAAATACACACACACGAACATATACAAACATTGACAAGCGACCAACGACCATACCCAATAATATTCCAACGAAAGCACTAAGTTATCGTTAGGGTCTGGAAAGGGTGAAAGGCAAGCAAACAATGCTTCTATCCTAAGAGATAGAGAGTTTGCTTCTAGTGGGTGGCAGGCAAACAATACCTCTATCTCAAGAGATAGAGATTTTACATCCAGTGAGAGTCAGACAAACAATACCTTTCAAATTATATGATCTTTTGCACATGACTTGCTGGTTGTTTTCTTGTTTACAACAACAACATTATCCCATAGTCTTAGAAGCTCCCGCCTATGGCGGGGTATGAGTGTTCAGACGTACGGTGTGTTAGAAATTGTTTCCCTACAACGTTCTCTATCACATTCTCCGCAATTAACATCATGTTGATTAAGTTCATAATGCATTTAACTGGGTAAGGGATCGTGGTCAATATGCTTACACATTCATAATATGCATAGATATATAGATTTGTGTATGTATGTGTTTATGCATATATCTGTATTTTATGATATAACAAATTTCTTTTCTGTGTATGAGCAGAGTTACATCAACGAAAGCAAGCTAAACGAATTCTGATATTTCATTGAAAAAAACAATCTGATGAAGATTTCTTTTTATTATATAAAAAATTTATTTTTAGTATACGAGCAGAGATAGAGCAACTGAAGTAACTTACACGATGGGATAATTATACAGTAACGTTATAATCTATTTGAAGTTAATCTTAGGAACGGAGGATGAGAGAACAATAAAATAAACAAAAAATAAACAAATAGTTAAGGCAAGTTTATATTCTACAATTATCTGATTAATTTATTAAACAATGAAAGGAATGATTATTAAAACTCCTTTGTGTTATAAGATGTTATAACACAAGCCATATGTGATGAGGCCAATGATAAATTGATTCAAATTGAAAATAATCTTAAACTCATGGGAACCAGAATAGAAAAACTCGATCATATTCTCTCAGTCTAAAGAAACTTTGCAGATCATTTTGGATTTGGTTGCTGAACCAAGTGATCAAGAAGACTCCATCATTTGTGGAAGACTCAGGTAAGTTGCAAATCACCTCTAAGAACAAGAACAAAAAAAAAGAAAAATTCATGCTTCTCATCAATGTCACAAACCTACACACTAGGCTAAAGTGGTTCGGGTATCTGAAAGAAATGAAGAAAAAGATCCATAATCAGAACTCACCGTGTTGACACAGTGGCTAGCACAACCACTCGTAATATTTATGTCACATGCAAACAGAAAGGTAAAATGGTATTGGTACCAAAATCTTGGTGCACTCGTCAGCCTCAAGGAACATTATGGAAGATGCAAATCAGAATCCCAACAGCCTCCTAAGTTGACTGAGAACTTACACAGTGATCCACACAAGGTGCCCCTACAAACTAAGCCTTTGGCCTAGCAGCAGTAAAACACTCACTATGCGTATCTCTGGAATCGAACTCTTGACCTCTTAGAGCAAATTCCAACCCGAACACCAACTGGACTATGCCCTGTGGGCATATTGGTACCAAAATCTGATTTGACATGTTTTTGGTAACCTTTTAGATGTTGTCACTCGTTGGCCAAGAGGTTAGTCTGAAAGTAAAAAAAAAATAGTTTCCGATAAATCAAGGATACACAAAAAGTGAATCAACCTTTGATGATGAGTTTCAAATACGTGTTTCATTCGACAGTGTGTACAGAGCGGAGAAGAGCGCAGAGCACTTGATCACATGAAAAGCAGCGGTGTGTAGAGCGCAGAGCACTTGATCACATGAAAGCACCCCATATGAATGAGAATCAATTTCAGTATAAATAATGAAGAATTGCCTTCACGAATTTGATGAATGGCAGAAGAACGTGTTCCTACGAGCTCTATGCTGGAAGCTGGCCCGTACTTCCGTTGATATTTGCAGATTTGGGCCTCCACGCGGTCTTTGCCTTGACAACATCAGCTCCATTTTGAAGTCGAAGTAAGTGCTGGCATTCGACATGACCAGCATTAGCCATGTTTCCAACACTGTTGTCCAACACAGAAGTAAGAGATTGGACCATGCTGTCTTTTCTACACTCCCTCCTGAACTCCAAAGTCAGCGCAGCAAGCTCATTACTCTCCAAAAGAGGTAAGGGGGTGCTCTGCAATTAAAAAGGAGGCTTAGATCACAAAAGCAGTTGCAAGATTTAACTCCTCAAAATCAACTTTAGCATTCTATTCTACAAGCATGGACCAACCAGCAAGCATGGTCCCTATGTGATACTGGCTTTTCTTTCCATTAGTACAAACTATAAAGAGAGTAGGTGTGTCCTCAGGACATAACTCAATGGTACCAGGTAGGGGGTTTTGAAAGAAACGTCAGGGGTTCGAACCTTGCCGAAGGCAAGAATGTTTAAACACCTCCAGACTAGCTGCATAGAATGGGAGCACTATTGGCCCGTGGAATGACCTAATAGGTTAACATGCCAGTCCGTTGGTTGTTTCTTCGGTGCCAATGGGCTCCTTGTGATGTCACTGTGCTATGACAAACTTCTACTAGTGGCCCTTAAGAACCTGATTTACATCCCTACCCACCATGTGGGACCGGGAATGACAAGGACCCTTACTGGTTGGGGTTCATCCTTTTTTTTTACAAAGACGGTAGGTGCTGTTAGACTCTAGTTAATGGTATATGTGGCTTTTGGTGACATTTGTTCTGAAGAAACAGAAACATTACCCTTTAGACCAATAAAAAACATCTTTCTATTACTGTTAAGCTGTTCAATCACCCAATGACAGAACAATAAGCTTTTCTAGGAACGGATCATCTTTTCTAGTGGAATTGGTAGGAATAAATTGTTAAACAGGACAGCAGTATGAATCTTTGGCTAAAGAGTGCAGCAATGTACTACACATCTCAATCAGAAATCAAACTTCTGATGGTTAAATAGCAAGATCCTCAAGAACTCTTCAGCTCAAGTTATGGTGATCCTTAGATTGAAAGATTTGAAGTTTGATGAAAAGCTAAAAGTCCATTTACACTTGTCATGTTGCACAGTTGTCAGGGATTCACAGGCTAATAAAACAATAAAGCAGACAAGATAAGTGCTTCAGCTTATTTGAAAATACATACTCCAAAGTACACTTCTGAAGAGTATACTCATTTAAAAGCAAAATTATCTTGAATCTTCCTCGAATGGGTTAAAGAAAGAAACCCAAAGAATTGGGAAGCAGAAAAGTATGGATTTTGTCCCAAAAAAATGTACTCTATCTAAAGAAGGAAACGCAAAAAGGGAAATACATACCTCAAGAATCCATCCAACATATTTCACATTATTCACATGTTGGTTCACATCCAAATCACTCCATCTTGGCTGCAGCATTTGACAGTAAGTTGTTATATAAATAGCACACCAGAAAGAGGATTAAAGCTGAAAAGTAAAACATCAAGGAATAATGAAATCCTACAGTTAAACCAGAACGAATGGAATTGGCTGTTTTATCATCTAGTTTTGGTAACTTCATGTTATCCTCATCGACAACAGGAGGTGAATCCACAAAGTAGCTTTCTATTTCATCTCGAACTTCATCTGGAATTTTGGACAGCCTCCTTGTTTCTTTATGCATCATCACCCAAGTACTATAATGAATAACAGTCCCATAATGAGAAAGACAACTCGGCGAATGCTACCAAAATTAAACTGCAAAAAACAAAAGAAATATTGAAAATAGCCCAGACGACCACAGCTGGGTCGCTAGAGTAAAGAACAAAATTGATAAAATTTAAGGTGACAAAATAACCAACCAGCAACTTTTAGATACTCTAGTGTATAACGTATTGCGCTTCCTACCTTGATGCTCTAGTTAATATTTTTCCAGTTTTAGCATCACTGAAAAGCCAATCTCGGCGCATCGCATTCTTCCCTGATGCTGCTGACCCAAGTGTCAACTTGTACAGTATCACCCCTACCAAAAATGAAACGATAGTCGTCAGTATCTACAATTGGTTAAAGCCTATTCCATCCCAGTCGATGAAGACAATGAGGTTTGCGTAGAGAAGCTCAGGAGCTGAGGAAGAGTAAGAAAACTTGACAATGACAACGGTGACAAGCAAAGAGTGAATAACTTGAATAAGTGGTACGTAGAAGTAAAATGCACCCAACTCACCAAGTAGGACAAAGGTCCACCACAACCTGCATTTTGGAGACCACCCCCAATCAAATTTCTTTTGCACATCTCTGGGGTTGAACCAAACCATCACCCAAGAGTCCCGCATTTTTAACATGGTTAAGAGCAGTTTCCTGCATTACCATTTCAGATTTCACAAGAATGAGTTTAGAAGCAAGAAAACAAACTTTACAGTACTGCAGCTTTTTCTTTAATCTGAAAAGAGAATTTGCACCCTCGACAGATCACAGTTAAATCCTTGAGCGCACCTGTAGATGGTTCATTATAGTTTCTATAGAAGCAGTCCGATCAGCGCCTGCTTCATATGACCTTATGCTGAAATTTTGCCGAAAAATAAGACCATCCGTCACTATCTTCCCTAAACTAAACGGGTCCGCGAGAATGTCAGGTCGCTTTGGTTTCCATTCGAGCATCATCCATTGCTTCTCAGCTGCTAGGAAAATAGTTGTAATGGCAGCCAGAAGCATGCTCCAATCAGGCAGCGTATTGATAAAGGTCCTAGGAGCATGGGATGGAGTCACATCGTCGTCAATCTTATGGAGGCCGACTTTAGTCCCATTGACTTTGTAAGGGGCTTGAGCACTAGCACTCGCTTGTAATCTCCCTGAAGCAGCGGATTTTGACCCACTCCCCCGAGCACCTATACTTGAAGGTATGCTCCCACCAAGTTTTCCAGATGATTTTAGACCAGATTCAGGCGCCGGAGAAGCGGCTTGAAAAATTGCAGTTGCAGCAGCCGCAGCAACCATGTTGAAATGTCCACACTTTTTTTTTGGCCTTATAAGAGGTCAAATTGCGATTGACCAAGTACTTACAATCAGCTCAAGTAAAAAACTGCAAAGTGCGTGGGCCGACCGTCTGGATGGTCACCAAAATCCACCAGAAAGTTGCATTCCTCTTCTGCACATCCCACCAAGTCAATGGATCGTTAATTTATGCCACCACTTCTATATTTTCAGAAAAAATAAAAGAAAGCGCCTATCCCAATTCTACAACCTTCATCACCCAAAACTTCAAGCAATAACAAAAACAATAACAAAAACGCACAAAAGAGAGAGACTTCTACAGGGGGAAAAAACATGCAAAAACATGTAAATATATCAGATGATGAAAATACAAATCAATGAGCAAAAAGCACAAACTTATTAAGAAAAATTCTAAAAGCCGACAAAAAAAAAAACCAGACTTCCGATCCGGAGGTTAAAGAAACCTAAAAAGCCTAACCTTCGAAAAATGCATCCAATCAGAAGTTAAGAAAACGCAACCGGAAGCAGATGAAAAGGAGATCCACAATCTACGCCTCTACTCTTATAACCACAACCCCTCCACCCAACCCAAGAAAAATACAAGAGCAGATCTAATCGAAGCATTCAATCGCAAAAACTAGCCAAGCATTGCATTGCATTGCATCGCATTACACTTACAGACTGATGAAATATCCTTCATACAATCCCAAATTCCCGGAGATCAAACCATCTGAATCTCCAAAAACAACGAAGAAACTTCATCAAAGAAACAAACCAATACCTTCTCAATCTGAATAAATGACATGTAAGTATTCAGAAACAACGTAACCAGTGTCTTTGAATTTGAACAACAGGACCTTTGATTTTGACCTGCAGATTGGAGTTTTTGTTCCTAGGGTTTATGATCTCGATTCTCGTACGAGAGCTGATTTTGTGCGTTTATTTATCCTTTCAAAAATTTGAACATATTTGAAGCTTGTGTATGGCTTTTCTAAATTTTCGAAATTTCTGGAAAACACGAGGAAATATAACTAAAAGAATTAGGGTCCAGATGATGCTGAATAATTATAGGTTGTAACACTTCTGGATTGGAGTTGCGACTCCTTTTTATATTTTCAACTTTCCAGCCTGTCCTCCCGCCTCTTGGCATGTTCTGTTTGCTCCTCAGTCTGAACGTTCGGGCCGGATCATCTCAACTCCGGTAATATTTTCGTCTATTTTTCACGTTTTTTTACGGGGTTGAAATATCTTCACCCCCACTTTCCTCACATCTTTTATGACTGCGTGACACGTGGCAGTAATGGGGATGGTGAGCTAGATGAGGGTCAACTGCATCCACCCCTTTGCTGTCACGGTCACGCGTCACCGCACTCCATTGCGGTGGGAGGATCCTATCCTAATCTTACAATCTCCAGCTATGTCGTATGGTGAATTCTTGTCACCTTGAGAAAGGAGAGGATCCGAATTGGTAAACGTTGTTTAAAGACAAACGTGATGATGATTGGTATTGAAGTGAATAATATTGATATTTTGAAAGTGAAAAATATTTGTATGTCCCCTACCACTAAATGTGCTGACCGCAAAGACGGAAGATTAGTCTCTTCTGGCTTTCGGCTGGAGGGATACCTCAGCCTACCAAAATATATATATATATATATATATATATATATATATATATATATATATATATATATGTGTGTGTGTAATTATCTTTGGATCCTTTAAATATTGTTCTATTTTATTAATATTTACTGTATCTTTTAATGATTGTAATTGAAAAATTTTACTTTTAATTATTGCATTTATTTGTTCTTTATGAATAGAACAAGCTTTTATATATATATATATATATATATATATATATATATATATATATTTGTATGTCCAGACGATCTAAACTGAGTCAAAAAAATTTTGTTGAATCAATCATATTCTAAAATAGAACTTGTTTGAACTTGGTTCAAACAAATTCTAGAAATACTTGAGTTTGGTTTTATAATGTTCGAATTACTCCAAATACATTCAGTCTCCAATTCAATTTTAAAGTGCTAGATCGATTGAAACAAATATACATACAAAATTCAAAGTTTACTCATTAAATATGCACGTTTAAAAGTGAAATACATAATCAACTATGTAATTAGATGAATAATCAATATGTAATAAAAATATCAGAGACAAATGAATAAATTTTTTTTTTTACTATACATATTTGATAACCCTCGGTAAGCATGTAAGTCAAACCAAAATATGCTCGAATCCTAATTGTTTCTTTAATGAAATGTTAGAGTTCAACTCAAAATCGTTTAACTCTTTTTCAACTGAGCTATTTTAGGAGTAAGCGACTTATGAACTTCTTGGTCCATTTCCATCACCATGTAGGGATATGAATCACAACATATTTTTTTATTCTTTAAACTAGTCAATCACCACGAATGTCAATTCTAGGGGTTGGGATCTCCTCACCGCGCGGTGAGTCACCGCGCGGTCCACAGCGCGACACGTGGCACCAGGTGGGGGCGGTGAGGCTGGAAAACATTTCCTTTTAGGTCATCAATCTTAAACATGTAGATAACACTTTATTGACAGATAAAAATATATTAAGATCATAATTTGTGAAATTACCTTCGAATTAAGTTCTACTAATTACAAAGATTAGCTTCAGATTTGGCCTTGCTGATACCTTGCCCCAGTCCCAAACCTTGTTGCATTTCCTAAACATTGCTCAAACGAACACTCCCAGCTCCCAAGTCCCTACAAGAGCTTCTGAATCTCAACCCACGAAATAATTTCTTTCCCTCTCCTTCTTCTTTTAATCTTAATCCAACCCTAAATCCAAACCAAACAGCTGTATAATATATCCTCTTCTGCCTTGTTCCCAGCAACAAAACCTTTTTTCCATTTCTTCTTCCCAAATCCTTATCCATCAGATACAGATAGCTAGCTGCCTGAAAGTCAAGATATTTAGTGGAAAAAATGGTGGGTGGTGGAAGCAGAAAGGATGACTTGGTCATAAGCAACAGTAACGTTTTTGCTGCTTTGGGAAGTTTAAAGAAGAAGAAGTCCTCGGATAAGGATTCTAAGAGCAAGAAATCATCTTCTGAATCTTCTTCTTCAAAGAAGAAACAGGGTCTTGATCAATCTGACCCTCAGGTTTTCTGGGCTCCCGCGCCGCTGACGTCGAAATCTTGGGCTGACGTGGAGGATGAGGATGACGACGATTACTTCGCCACCGCTGTTCCGCCGCCGGCGCTTTGGGCTGCGAACGAGGCCGTGCATCATCAGACACAGTCTAAACAGATGGAAAATCTCCTGGAGGTGTTAAGTTCGCAGTTTTTCTCTTTCTCGTTAGCTTTCTTGTGTTTGTTGCTCGACTGGAGAAGTTTTGTCCTGTGTTCCGATGATAAATTTGGTACTGCTGACTGCTTGTCATCTTTCTTGTCTGAATTGCATTTGAGTTTGTGTGTTGTACCAAAATATTTGTGAACCTTTTTTTTTTAAATGGGATTTCTACTTGGTGTTGGAAACCTACAGGGGAATGGTATATGGACTTGGTTCTATGTTAAGGCAAATGAAGGTGTTGTATTAGATTAATATCAGCGGATCATTTATCATTTTTTTTATTTTTTGAGAATGGTAAATAATTACAAGTAATGGAGATACTGATGTAAATAACGAAAAATTAAATGTTTAGAAGTTGTTGTGAAGCGAAATCGGGTATTCTTATGGTCAATCTGTTTTCTGTATGGTAGTTTCCATGTACCCTCAACCTGGTTTACTAAGTAGCCAATGGAATGAGAAGCTACTGAGAATTTTCTGTTGGCTTCATTTCCGTATTAAGGGAGTACAAAAGCGTAACGAAATCTTTGTATGTATATGCTCAACCTGGTTTATTATGTAGTTGATGAGATGGAGAATTCAGTTGAATTCTCATTCTAATGATTTGATGCAACTGCAAGTCGTGCTTGCTAAAATTATCCAAATCTGCTTAGCTTCTTGTTTAATCCAAAATCATCCTGTTGTGCGTTTACCATCTTTTCTTTGGCTCATCTATTCATCTAAACATGATATCTTGCACTATGTTCTGAACATATCTAAGTGCAACCAGTTGCATACTTGCGTTGGAGTTACATGCAATCTGATATAGCCTGGTTTGCTAGCCTTTCTTGCCTATGTCATTTTTATTTCTTTATTCCTTTTCTCTTCTCTCCCCCTCTCCTCTTCTAAATTGTTAGATCAAATCTAATGCACTTGACACATTTGTGATGTTTTGTGAAGATGGAGGTTTGAAATTGGAAAATTGGAAAGACTATAGGTTTTGATTAACCGAGTTCTGAACTTTTCAACATTAGGAAAGTGAAAGTGAGGAGGAAGGTCTTGAAGAAGTGGATGATGATGTTGGGGAAGAACAAGAACATGAACTCGAACATGTAACACCAGTAGCCAAAGAGCCAGTCACTCAAAAACCCTTTAACATAGTGACCCCTAAGGAGTCAGAAAGGCAGTTATCAAAGAAAGAGCTGAAGAAAAAGGAACTAGAAGAACTTGAAGCAATGCTTGCACAGTTTGGACGCAGCAAACCTGATGATGAAGATGGATCCCAAGGTAACTTATATATCTTTTGGATATGCAACAACATTGTCCTGTCACTTTTTTATGCCTTTTGTTTAATCTGGGTTGTGTGACTTGACTGTATCATCTAGTCCATATTTTTGGGCTTCTGCTATTTATGCAGAAAGGTGATTCCTTTTCCCCACTCTATGGGTTTCAAATTGTTTCCCATGTAGTTAGTAAGATTTATATAATCAATCCTTGTTTTCCAGCTGATAGCCACTTGCAACTGTGCCTAGAGATATTGTGTTTGCCTAGATCAATCTTATCAATTAGTTTTCTCTTTCAATGCATTGGTGATTTGCATTCTGCTTATAGGTGTTCCAGATGATAAGAAGGTAGAGAAATCTAACGAGGAGGTTGACAAAAAGGATGGTGCACCAGCGGAGAGCAAAAATGCAAAAAAGAAGAAGAAGAAGGAAAAAACTTTAAAAGAAGTTAAAGAGCAACATGACGTGGGAAATGGCACTGAGGTAAGAAATGGAACCGGTAAAAAATCTGGGATGGATGATCCAGATGATGGCTCATCCTTGGATGTGAAAGAGAAGTTAAAGAAAATGGCGTCAACGAAGAAGAAAAAGTCTAGCAAGGAGATGGATGGTGCTGCCAAAGCTGCTGCTAGCGAAGCTGCTGCAAGAAGTGCAAGACTAGCAGCTGCAAAGAAAAAGGAGAAAAACCATTATAACCAACAGCCTCAGCGGTAAAATTTTGATATCAGGTTGAGCATGTAATGACTTGTTCATTGGTTAACTGCAGAATAAATACTTAAGACTTTTGTGTTATTAATTAATTCTTGAGATGAAATTTTTGATAGACTTGAAAGATGAGTAAAGGAATCCAATTTAGCCTGCTGGATGTGTTATGTTTTGCTTTAGCATTTCCAAGTAGAACCGGTTAGTAGCTTCTAGTTGCATGCTCATGTGGCGCTAAATGAAAACAGTTTTGCTGCAGTGGACAGGAATGAAAGTTCTTGATTAAGGTATTTGGGGTGGCATGAGCATCGATTGCTAGAACTATCATGATCACCTAAGCTCAAGGATTTCTTTTCTTTTCTGGGTTTGGGGTGGAGCTGGGTCTTGTGTACATCTCATCAAGTCTTTAATCTGATTGTTCATTTCCCTTTTCCTAGCCTTCAAATTGCCTCTTTGCTATCACGATTCACTTCTCCTGAAGACGTACCAGCACATACGCATTCGTAAAACGAGGAAAGGGGGGGGGGGTTTGAGGGTGTGTTTGGCAGGGAACAACATGAACAACTGCAGGGCACACGCCTGCTACATTTGAGTACATAGAAGACATGTGAAGCTTGTTTGGATTTTTCAGTACTTGGAGAAGATCCTTGTGTATGTAGAAAGCTGGTAGTAAAATACATTCCATAGTCAGTCCAACATCCCTTTTATCTTAACAATTACAGTTGCTTAAGGTTGGGATGTTGAACATGGACAACGCTTAATTAGTGGAGAACATTCTGAAATTATCGACATGCTATTGGTCAGAGTAGTTGGAGGTGACAAAAAAGAGTAGTTGGAGTTCACGTTACCTAGAGTTAAGGGTCTTTCTGTCTCTATATTTAGCATATCCATTGTTGGCTATTTTAATAGCTTAAGGTTTTGATTTATATTTAATAAAATACATTCACTAGTACATAGTCCTATTATTGTACTATCTATATAGGTATATATAGAGCCGGTGGTCTCACTGGAAACAAACTCTCTATCCATCTGGATACATGTATTATTTGACTGCCTCTTACCCTCCCCAGACCCTAGCGATAGCTTTTGCTGTTGTTGGTATGTACAGGGTATGATTGTTGTTGTTTTGTCTTGCTGAACTTGGGCTTCAGAGAAATGCACTTCGAAATGCATGTGCTTGAAGATCATGATGGAGATTACAGCAAGCATTACGTTCATGTTTGTCATGACTGATCTGTGTTTGTTGTTTGTGTCACACTTAGTCAGCTTTCTTCAGCAAATGGCCTAGTGAAGTAAGGGATACACCTACAAGACAAGGAGTTGACATTTTATTAGCAAATACTAGGTTAATTCCCTGGCCTTTCTGACAATTGCTACAGCTTTTTAGAGTATAACTATTGTTCCTTTGCAATCTGCCTTTGGAAGACGTTGTGTCACAATATGCAACCCTAAGGCGGTATCCAAGCACCGTCCTTTTGTCGCCAACATGAGTCTGTATTCCATCTTCTGTGACTATGGGTCGCCGGCATGGGTCTGGAGTCCATCTTCTGTAACTATGGTGTTTGACGATTCGGTGGTTGCTGAGGGAAGAGATGCTTTTAGATTCCGTGTTAGATGTAGGCAACGCAAGAACAAGATTTCGGGGCTCCAAATTTTGTAGGTCCTAACTATTGTGCGTGCGTGATATTGTTTTCAAGTTAAAAGCTATTAAATTATTTCGTCTTAATTATATTATTTTGACTTTTCAATATAGTATAATTTTAATTTATAAAACAATAACATGCACACAATACAGTTTGGACTTGCAAATTTGGTGTCCCAAAATCTTGCTTGTTCTTCTAGTCATAAGAGGTCATAATTTGAGGTCATATCTGAGGTCATACTTTGACTTTGGAGGATGTAAATCAAGAACTCAGCAGCTTCTAGATTGGTAGAACTTTTTACCAGACAATTCATACAGAGTGTCTACTGTTAAATGGGCCAGCAATCTTTAACCTAATTGGGCTGGACGTAACCTAAGTCATTACTGACTTATATAGCAGCCTCTAGATTAATAAGACTGTTTATTCAACAATTCTTTGAGCTGAACAACTTTCATAAGACCGACCTGGACTCCAGGATCTGTCTTGCCGAATATTTCTTGGAATCTTCAAAGCATTGACTGATGAATCATTTTATAGATCTTAGGCTATTTTGAACCGAGGTGTGAGACTTGTCACACTCGGGGTTCCTTCAAGATCTTTATGCAGATTGCAAATAGTTGAGCCCCCAACATGGGAGGGCGTTTTGTCCGAGCCGAGGCTTTTTCAAGCCACAAGGCAGAGGCCTGAAGAGAATCAAAGTAAACCCCTGACAAACCTTAAGACCGAGGCCCACCATAAGACGGACACGCACGCCGTAGTGAACCCCTGACAAGCCTTAAGACCGAGGTGAACCTTTATTGTTATTGGACGAATAATGTATCAATTCCTTGATCTGATGAGCCATAAAGGAGAGGTCACCAAGATGAAAAAGCTTGTGTCCCGAGTCCCTTTACGAGTCATAAGGCAGAGATTGGCTAAGCACGAATCCTGTCGAGCTTCAATTCTGTTACAACTCATAAAGTGAATATCAGGTAGACACATAACTTTTCTTACAGTCTGGATGAATCCCTCCACATGAATCATAAGGTGAAGGAGTAATAATTGTGCCCCCAACATAAGCCAGATGTCGGAAAATGATTGTCCGGGCTGAATCGGGTAACAATCTGAACGAAGCTTGGTCTTCTGATAATACAATGTTGAGCTGACCTGGACCAGATATTTGATGAGATAAGTCTTCTGGATAAGCTTGTTGCCGAGCAGAAGAAAATACCAGGCCGAGCCAGTTGATATTCATGAACAAAATAATATGATGGGGACTTTAAATCCCATTTGTCTAGAAAAAGCACTGCTTCATGCCTGGACAATTCTTTTGCCATAAAAAATTCATAATAATCACTGAAAAACAATGTATTTAAAGGACACTTATGTACATGAGAATTTTGGGTACAAGCCAGAAAGTTGAATTAGAATTCTTTGTGAGCTTTTGCTTTTATGTTAGATGTATTCTCTCAGAAACTCGCAGTCTCTGCCCTGCCGAATCTGAATCCTCGTCACTTAGCGACCTGTATCGATGTCCAGGTCGGCAACTTTCATCATAAGGAACCTGGCCAAAGTCCAACCTATTGTGCAGCCTCGACCTCGGATTGTAGAACCGTTGTAAATGGCCGAGCTCGATCAGATGCTCAATCTCTTGCGTGAGATACCTACAATCTTCTGTATCATGCTCAATATCATGATGATAGAGGTAGTACAGTTGAAGATCCCTCTTATGAATAGGTCCTGTCAGGGGCGGAGGCTCTCTTGCTAGATTCTTCTTCCTCATGTAAGAAAGAACAAGAGCCTTTGAGGCCAGCAGAGAATTTCTTTCTTTTCCTCGGCCTCCCAACCGAATGTTGACAGAGCGCCTTTCTTGTAGTTGTGCTCTGCCTTTATTTTCAACTTCTCTGCCATGTTTAAATGGCATCGGCGCTTTTCGTGCGCATTTCAAATGATAGTCCTGAACCTTGATAGGCTCGGCTGCTGATATAAGTGATTTTTATATGTATTTTTGTACCTTCTACTATTTAATTTGAGCAACATTTTGGCACTTTATCAGGTAAAAATGATTAATTCGGGTATTTTTAGTTTTAATCGGAATAATCGGAAACTATTGATTTTTAGCTAATTTAACTACATATTTTGAGCTTAAGTGAATTAATTAAATGAGTTTATTTTCTATGTTAGTAGCTAAATAAATCTTTAGTTTATTTTATCGGAACTACATGTGTTTTTATTTTAAATGCAGGGAATATACCCGATAAATATCAAGATAAAGATGGAATTTTAAGAAGATATGATTAAATCAAGGAAGTGGTTGAGATATGATTTTTTGATCTGAAACAGAAGGCTGTTTCTATAAAAAAAAGGAGCAGCATCACAGTAGAAATCGGAATTCCCAGGCGGGATTTTCCCCAAGCCAGCCGCTTTTCTCCAACCGTTTCCCAAGGCCATCAATTCTTCTCTCTCCATCATCATCATCAAAAAGAAACCCAGGAAAAGAAAAGGAAACCATCGGCACCTAGGAGAGAGAAAAGGAAAAAGCAGCCAGAAAGAAATGACATTGGCGCACGCAGTGGTCCCCTCTGTCAGTCGTGTCAGTCAGAGCACGTCAGTCAAGCAGGAGGCTTACCAATCAGCCAGCGACACGTCATCATCCTTTCGGCAGTCAACTAGGCGCGGTCGCCGAAGCTGCTGTGCAGTGTAATTCTGTACACAGTTGTTTTCTCTACTGCTCTTTTATGCAATTATACATGTATATGATGAATAGTATGGATTTGATTTGTGGCTAAATTTTTATTTTCTTGACTAGTTTTTGTGGCATTTGAATTATTTTGATACTTTAATGCATTAGTTTTCCCTCTTTGATTTATTTAATTTACTAGTTTATTATCCCAATCGTTAATTGTTGTTGGTGTGTTTATTGCGTCAATAGATTAGCTACCTATTGATAGAACATATAATTAATTTCGAAGGACCGGGAGGTGAAGATTTTAATTACGACCGTGTCAACAACGAATCTGTAGTAAAACTGACTAGGGATAGATTCGGTTTCTACGGGTGGATGATTAGAAAATTCTGAGTAAATTGAATGCGACTCGATGGATTAAAATTTGCGTAGGGATACGGAGTTTGTCACACCGAGTTAGGTTTCTACGCCAAGGGATTGGGTGAAAACTAAAATAGGAAATTTCTTCCTTAGCGGTTTGGAATAGAAACTAGTTAATTATTTTGGGTTGAAGAGTGGATTACACTTTAGAAAATGATTCAACTGAAACATAAACTAGTCAAGGAAATCTTTAAAGGGAAAAGTTAAGGTTTAGTAATTTAATTAGCAGTTAGTTTTTGTTTTTATCAACTTTTATTGAATAGGTTTAAATTAAGGCGAAAAAAATAATTTTGATACTTAAGATTAGTCCTCGTAGGATCGACAACCCTCTTGCATGCTACTCTACAATTGTACCTAGTACACTTGCTAGTTAGTGGTTAAGAAATTACACATCAACTGCATAGTGCTGATGGCTAGACCTTTGTCCTGAACGTCTAGCCTCGCTCATGAATCCACTCTGAAGCTCAAGAGAATATTCTGCCCGATGACGTGACTGTTGCGTGTGTCAGAAGGGCTACTTTGTCTGCTGCAGGCGTACTATGTGATTGGACAGATGCCTGAGAATACGGCTGTACCAGTGGCTGAATCTACGACGTGTAGGTCGGCCAGCAGTAATGATTCTGTACTTAGCCAGGCGATGCTTGACACATGAAAAGCATTTGCAGAATTGTCTTGGTGGGTCCCAGAAGACAGTTGATAATATCTTCTCCGATCTTATCCGATATACTCTGAGCAACAGCCTTTATGAGAGCAAGGCCGAGGGTAAGCTCGATGCTAATAAGAAGCTGAGGCCGAAGCTGTTCCGAGGCCGAGCTGAATATGCTTCATTTAGAAGTTATGCACTATTGATCAGATATTTGCATATTTACTTGCTGAGGTTGACCAGAAGCGGTTGTCTTGACTAATACATTGCTGAGCCGAGGTGCAGTATTCCGAGCTGAGATGCTTCATAGGCAATTAGATAGAAGACATAGTTGAGCTTAAACAGCCAGAACCGTCTTTGCACTTAGATATAAGGGTGGCCGAGACGACATGCTTCAGGTCTATGGCTGAGCTGATCAAGAGTTATGCTTGTTTGATGAGTTCGCCTCAACCATTGATGATAGTGGCCGAGGCTGAGGCCTTCTGGCCGAGGCTGACTAGTCAAATAGCTGAACCTGAACTACGTTGACTGTTTGACCGACTAATAAATTTTGTCTTATCTGAGTGGGCGGATTTTGACTTATCACCATGTGAGGGAAATTCTTGGGAAACCAAACCTCAGATAGAACATTTATCTGATCAGAAAGAAGATAGAACATTTATGTTACCATTATTGCACCTTGGGAGGGGGAATTACATGATTCCAACGTCTCTTGTCTTAACAATCTTTGATAAGCTTTAAATTTTTTCGAGTATTTGTATTACTATTGCATTATTTAACTTATCATTAGTAGATAGTTTTATCTTTCATAATCTTACTTAGTATCTATTAAATTTTGAATGATACATGGTTTAATGTGCTCCTTTCTTTTTTAAAAAGTTAAAATATTTTGAAAGATCTGAAAACAGAATAACAGATTATAAAAGTAAGAAGGCACGTGCCGTTTGGACTTCGCATTGCAATTTTTTCTCACTTGTGTTACTGTTATTATTTGACTGTCACATGTTATTCGTTTCTTTTCGTTAGATTATAACAAAACCAAATGTATCACTTAAATAATTGATGTAATACAAGATAAACTAGAAGATAGAATAATCTGTTCTAAAATTTCTTGACCTTTTTGTGCAACAAATCTCCGCAACTTTTTAAAGCAGTAACATTTATTCTCTCAAAGGTAGTATTTATTCTATGAAGAGACGGCTCTTCGCATAGTTAGAATGGAAAAAAGAAGGATACGTACAATACTTTTTCAGCACGTAATGAAGGTTATACAAACATAACACCTGGGGGTTAACAAACCGAGCCGAACCAAATAATAAGTTTTACCAAATAATAAGTTTTTGAATTCGGATTCGTTTAGTTAAACAAACTGTTTGGCTCAGTTCGTTTAGCTAAACAAACTTTAAAATTGGTTTGAGTTCAGCTCGATAATCTATTAACTGTTTAAACGAGCCAAACAGTTCGTAAATAGTTCGCCTCGTTTTAGTAAACGAACCCAAACAGCTATTCGAATTCGGTTCGTTTACCAACCATTAACGAACACGAACCGAACTCGAACTGTTCACGAACTGTTCGATTCGTTGAATAACCTTAATAACCCTTCAAATATTGACAATGCAATAATGTGCTTTACACAAAAGGAAAGAAAAGTAATTCATAGTTTCACTCCAAAACGAAGAAATTTCGGATGTAACAGTTGATCGACATATATAGATT